>CM060667.1:3749379-3979379 GCA_030686955.1 Odontamblyopus rebecca
GGGGGTCTTTAGGCAAAAGGAAAACTTCAGTACAGCACAGGACACATGACGCACCATTACAATATACATTTCCCCATTACAACTGTGACAAATCTAAAATAAAAGAAGAAAATTCCTCGTACAGCTGCTGAAATCGTGGCTCTCGCTCTAAAGTCTCTGAGCCTGTGAGGACGAGCGTGATGGACCCGGGGCCCGAAGTTCCCGAAGAGTTTGGCAGACGCTCGTTTTCAGCCCCCGTCCCTGGTTGAGCTTTTCTACACTGACGGAAAATCTAAAGTACATATAAAAAAATCCAGTTTCGTCTGTGTAAATGCAGCAGTGCAAAGACGTGTAACACTCACTCATTCACTCACTCGGCTGATTCATTCGCTCATTCTGACACTGTTCACACGTGGGCGCAGCTTCGGTTTATCCGGAGCCGAGATTTAAGTTTCAGGTGAACAGTTTGAACTCGCAGATGGACTTGGCTTCTGTGGGCAGGGAGCTCCACAGTCTACAGCTCCTGATGACGGCTGGACTCTTCTGTGATAGTTGTGGACGTGTTATTTTCTCTGATGCTGAAGCTGCTCATTCTTCTGGGCAAAAGGCTCCAGTTCCTGTAAATTCTTGGGCTCTTGTCTGAACTGCAGCTTGAATCTGCCCAGAGGCTCAGTGACACTGAGGTCAGAAGAGACGAACACTCCAGAACCTTCACTTTATTCTGCTGGAGCCACAGCTCCACTTTGTGTTTGGATCATTCTCATGTTGAATATCCGAGTCCGTCCCAGGTGCAGCTTCTGGACCAGGAAATCCTCAGTTCTGCCAGGGGCTGGAAACTGTACAGCTGTGTATATAACATAAAAAACACATCTTATTTTTAACAATGACCCCTTTTTAACCCAAAATCAATTTGTTTTGTTTACCGATAAAGTGTGAAAAATGCTGTAAACAAAGAAGCTTTTTCAAAAATATAAATGATGATTGTTTGTTTTGATCAATTTACAAAATGCAAAGTGAGTGAACAAAAGGAAAAAGCCAAAGTCGTTAAGAACTATCTGTCTTTCTCTGTCTTTCTCTGTCTTTCTTTTGTTCGCTCACTGCCTTTGGTAAATTGATCAAAATAAACCATCATTATTTATATTTTTAAAGCGTTCTTTGTTTTACAGCATTTTTCACACCTGCCGAAAACTTTTGCACATTACGTAAATCTGTGAAAAGCGCAATATAAATAAAAACATACTTTTATTACCATCTTCAAAGCCCAAAACTGCACAGGCCGAAGCGGAATATTGTAATATTGTAATATTGGACTTTAAGTTTTTGAACGTGTTTGTCTGAATAATGGGAGGAGATAAGGGGAAGGGGAAAACTGACATTTTCCCTCAAACCTCAAATACAGGATTAAAACGTGTATAAAAAAAATGCAACTCCTTTATATACAGTTAAACCCCCTTAAAAGCTGATTTTGCACAACCTGTTCGCTTTAAATTAATGGAAACAATTCATCCAAAAAGGAAAAGTAAAATACACAGTAATAATTCTGAGCGTTTGGACCGAGTGGAGGCGCCGTTCACATTAGAACGGGGGAAATATGGCGGCGAATATTGAAGCGCAGACGGTCTGAGGTAAATGAGCCTCTCTGTATCTCGTTCCCGTTCGAGACGCGGTAATGAGAATTCCTGCGATCCCTCAGGTCCGCGAAGGCGCCGCGCGTCGGGGGAAAATCAGAGCGGAGAATCGGAGCGGAGCGGCTCCCGTCCGTCATTTACTCCGAGAGAAACAGCGCCACAAATCACGGCTCAAGTGTGACAACGCAATCACCCAGGATGGAGAGAAGAGAGAGGAGGAGAGGAGAGAGGGGGAGGAGGAGAGGAGAGGAGAGAGGGGGAAGAGAGGAGAGGAGAGGAGAGAGAGGGAGGAGGAGAGGAGAGAGGGAAGAGAGAGGAGAGGAGAGAAAGAGGAGAGGAGAGAGGGAAGAGAGAGGAGAGGAGAGGAGAGGAGAGGAGAGAGGGGGAAGAGAGGAGAGGGAAGAGAGAGGAGAGGAGAGGAGAGGAGAGAGGGGGAAGAGGAGAGGAGAGGAGAGGAGAGAGGGGGAAGAGGAGAGGAGAGGAGAGAGGGAAGAGGAGAGGAGAGGAGAGAGGGGGAAGAGGAGAGGAGAGGAGAGAGGGGGAAGAGGAGAGGAGAGAGGGAAGAGAGAGGAGAGGAGAGGAGAGAGGGAAGAGGAGAGGAGAGGAGAGAGGGGGAAGAGGAGAGGAGAGAGGGAAGAGAGGAGAGGAGAGAGGGGGAAGAGGAGAGAGGAGAGAGGGGGAAGAGGAGAGGAGAGAGGGAAGAGAGAGGAGATGAGAGGAGAGAGGGAAGAGGAGAGGAGAGGAGAGAGGGAAGAGAGAAGAGGAGGAGAGAGGGAGGAGAGGAGAGAGGGAGGAGAGGAGTAGAGAGGGAAGAGAGGAGAGGAGAGGGGAGAGAGAGAGGAGAGGAGAGAGGGAAGAGAGGAGAGAAGAGAGGGAGGAGAGGAGAGAGGGAAAAGAGGAGAGGAGAGAGGGGGAAGAGGAAAGGAGAGAAGGAGGAAAGGAGAGAGGGGGAAGAGGAGAGGAGAGGAGAGAGGGGGAAGAGGAGAGGAGAGGAGAGAGGGGGAAGAGGAGAGGAGAGAGGGGGAAGAGGAGAGGGAGAGGAGAGAGGAAAGGAGAGGAAAGAGGGAGGAGAGGAGAGAGGGGGAAGAGGAGAGGAAGAGAAGGAAAAGAGGAGAGAGGGAGCAGAGGGGGAGGAGGTGGAGAGGGAGAGGAAAGAGGGAGGAGAGGAAAGAGGAAAGAGGTGAGGAGAGAGAAGGAGGATACAGAGAGGGAGGAGGAGTGACAAGGAAACAGAGGGAACAGGGATGAGAGAACAGAGAAAGGAGGTGAAATAGAGGAAAGGGGAGAGAGTGAAGAAAGCTATTTAAACGCAGATTTCTGCTGTAACAGTCGGGTCTTTGGTCTCTGGTCTCGGGTCTCGGGTCTCTGGTCTCTGGTCTCTGGTCTCGGGTCTCGGGTCTCTGGTCTCAGGTCTCTGGTCTCGGGTCTCGGGTCTCGGGTCTCGGGTCTCGGGTCTCGGGTCTCGGGTCTCGGGTCTCGGGTCTTTACCACGAACCTGAACCAAAAATACAAGAATTAATTAAAGACAAATCCATAACTTAATGTAACTTTTCACTTTGTACAATGTTAAAATCTGTTTAGGAGAATTTACCAGACTCATTATTAAAGAGTCTTTTCCACTGCGTCCTTCCTCTCTCTCTTCCCCTCTCTCAACCTCTCTCTCTTCCTCTCTCTCTTCCTCTCTCTCTATCTCTCTCTCTTTTCCTTTCTCTCTTCCTCTCTCTCTTCCTCTCTCTCTTCCTCTCTCTCTTCCTCTCTCTCTTCCTCTCTCTATCTATCTCTCCCTCTCTTCCTTTCTCTCTTCCTCTCTCTCTATCTTTCTCTCCCTCTTTTCCTCTTTCTCTTCCTCTCTCTCTATCTCTCTCTCTCTCTTCCTTTCTCTCTTCCTTTATTCTCTTCCTCTCTCTCTTCCTCTCTCTGTTTCTCTCTCTTTCTCTCTCTCTTTCTCTCTCTCTCTCTACACGGTCTGTCTCTCCCTCCTCTCTTTTCTCTCTCACTCTTTGTCTGTTTTTCTGTATTTCCCACGACTCCTACCTCTTTCTCCCTCTCTTTCTCTCCCTGCTCTCTCTCTCTCTCTTCCTCTCTCTCTTCTCTCTTTCCGTTCCTCTCATCTCCCTCTCTTCCTCACTCTCTCTGTCCCCCTTTCTCTCTCTCTCTCCTTCTCTCCCACTTCCTCCCTCTGTCTCTTTTCCTCTTTCTCCCCCTCCCTCTGTCTCCCTCTCTCCCTCCCTCTCTCTCTCTGTCCTGAGCTCAGACGAAGGTGTTTCATTACCTCTTCCCCCCGGATCCGCTCCACACCTGTGCGTCACCGCGGCGACGGCACCTGTCGCCGTGGAGACCAGGTGACCGGCGAGAGCTGCGGACGAGGAGAGACCCGAAAACCTCCTGTCGCAGGGGTGAAGTCGCCCCCACAAAACTCAAACCGACACAAAAACTACGTCAGTCGTTTGTGCTGCAAAAAGTTTCGTTTGTGCTTCTTTAGTTTTGGAGAAATGAACGATTCTTTTACAGATCAAACTGGGGTCAGACCCACAGGAAGAAGAAAAATGCTTGAAAACGTCCAAAATGGAGTCAATCATTTGTGTGATTCTGGTTCTTCAGATATTTGCAGTTTTATTTTGTGCCGATGACGTCGTCCAGAACCTCAGAATGTGAAACAGCCTCAAAACAGGAAGAAAATGACAGAAAATGTTTGTATTTGGTTTGTGCTGTGACAATTTTCAGTTGTGTGAGTTTATTTCTAAAATTATTAATTATTATTTCTGCTGTAATTATAGGACGTCATTTCTGCTCAGCTGACGGAGACAAACTCCACAAAACTAGAGAAGAGAAACGACCTGAGGCTGAGGAAAAGTCTGTTTCAGTCTTTAGTCATTTGCTTTTGATTCAGATTTTACAGAATAACACAGACTTTTCCTCAGCCTCAGGTCGTTTCTCTTCTCTAGTTTTGTGGAGTTTGTTTCCGTCAGCTGAGCAGAAATGACGTCCTATAATTACAGCAGAAATAATAATGAATAATTTTAGAAATAAACTCACACAAATTTCACATTCTGAGGTTCTGGACGACGTCATCGGCCCAAAATAAAACTGCAAATATCTGAAGAACCAGAATCACACAAACAAAACTTTTTGCAGCACAAACGAAGCACAAATGATCGACATAGTTTTTGTGCAGGTTTGATGCTCGTCGCCGCGGGGACCAGGTGCTCGTCGCCGCGGGGACCAGGTGCTCGTCGCCGCGGGGACCAGGTGCTCGTCGCCGCGGGGACCAGGTGCTCGTCGCCGCGGGGACCAGGTGCTCGTCGCCGCGGGGACCAGGTGCTCGTCGCCGCGGCGGCAGAAGGGCCAGACCGGGGGAGGTGTTTCATTAGTGTCGTCGTTATTAACGAGGAGGGAAAAATTCAGCGACGAAAACAACAACAACAACTTCATTATTATTACAGCGAACCCGCGGAGTGCGAATGCAATCAGGAGACACTGACCGATGCCGCCCGCGCGTCGCCACGGAGACGGGCTGCTCTTCCTGGATTGTTACAGGGTGTAGCATTAAAGAGGGGGTCTTATGCAAACCAAAAATAAATAAATAAATGGACTTTCTGGAGCGTTTTATTATGGTTATAACGTCGTTCCCTCATTAAACTCGTGCCTGAAGGGGTTTTAAAGTCATCCGTGCATGTCTGAGTAATCTAGTGATCTCTCCCGGGTCCTATTCAAACCCTCCTTACGGTTATTTGTTCAAATTGACTCTCGCAGAATCAGTTTGAACATTTCCTCAGGGTTTTCTCAGGGTTTATATGAGTCAAAATGCTGTTGTTTTTTTGGAAATGTTAATGAAGTAACACTGGATCAAAGTTCCTTTTTAACCCGAAATCAAGAGTTATATTCGTGTTTTGAGAGTAAACGGGTAACACTTTGTAGAGTTATCCTGATCTAACAAAACAACCCACAGAGGAGTTTTATTTTTACACTTTATTTGAGTTAATTTAACATGAAATTATATTACTCCTGCTTCTCTCGCAGGAGTTTGGTGGGTGGGATGCGCTAAATTAACACTAAGAAGTTGAATTAACACTAGAGGAAGTTGAATTAACACTAAGAGAAGTTGAATTAACAGTAGAGGAAGTTGAATTAACACTAAGAAGTTGAATTAACACTAAGAGAAGTTGAATTAACACTAGAGGAAGTTGAATTAACACTAAGAAGTTGAATTAACACTAAGAGAAGTTGAATTAACACTAGAGGAAGTTGAATTAACACTAAGAAGTTGAATTAACACTAAGAAGTTGAATTAACACTAAAGGAAGTTGAATTAACACTAAGAGAAGTTGAATTAACACTAGAGGAAGTTGAATTAACACTAAGAAGTTGAATTAACACTAAAGGAAGTTGAATTAACACTAAGAGAAGTTCAATTAACACTAGAGGAAGTTGAATTAACACTAAGAAGTTCAATTAACACTAGAGGAAGTTGAATTAACACTCCCTGTCTTTCTCTCTCCCTCTTCTGCTTTTTCTCCTCTCTCGTTCTCTCTGCTCTATCGCTTTCCTGCTCTCTCTTTCCTTCACTCTTTCTCTGTCTCCCTCTTTCTACCCCTCTCTCTCTCTTTGTTTCTATCTCTCTTTCCCTCTCCCTCCTCTCTACTTTCTCTCTCTCTTTATCTGTTTTTCTTTTTCCCACCACTCCTCTCTCTCGCCTTCCCTTCTCTCTCTTTCTCTCTGTCTCTTTTTTTATTTCTCACCACTCCTCTCTCTCTCTCCCTACATCTCTCTCTCTCTCTCTGGCTCTCCCCACTCTCTCCTTTCTCTGTCTATTTCTCACCACCCCACTCTCTGTCTCTCTCTCCCTACTCGCTCTTTCTTTCCCTTGTCTCTTTTCTCTCTCTATTTTTCTGTTATTCTGTTTACCACCACTCCTCTCTCTTTCTTTCTCTCCCTTCTCTGTCCTTTACTTCTCTCTCTATTTGTCTCTTTCTCGATTTCTCACCACCCCTCTGTCTGTCTCTCTCTTTCTCTCTCTCTACATGCTCTTTCTCTCCCTTCTCTCTTTTCGCTCTCACTATTTGTCCGTTTTTCCGTATTTCCCACGACTCCTACCTCTCTCTTTCCCTTCTCTCTTTCTGTCTCTCCCTCTCTTTCTCCCTCTCTTTTTCTCCCTCTCTTTCTCTCTCTGTCTCTCCCTACTCTTTCTCACCCTCCTCTCTCTTTTCTCTCTTTATTTGTCTGTTTTTCTATTTCCCACCACTCTTCTGTCTCTCCCTCTCTTTCTCCCTCTCTTTTTCTCCCTCTCTTTCTCTCTCTGTCTCTCCCTACTCTTTCTCACCCTCCTCTCTCTTTTCTCTCTTTATTTGTCTGTTTTTCTATTTCCCACCACTCTTCTCTCTCTCCCTACTCTTTCTCCCTCTCTCTTTCTCTCTCTCCCTACTCTTTCTCTCTTTCCCTACTCTCTCTCTCTCTCCCTACTCTTTCTCCCTCTCTCTTTCTCTCTCCCTGCTCTCTCTTTCTCTCCCTCCCTACTCTTTCTTTCCCTTCTCTCCCTCTCTCCTTCCTCTCTATTTTCTCTCTCTGTTTGTCTGTTTTTCTATTTCCCACCACTCCTCTCTCTCTCCCTTCTCTTTCTCCCTCTTCTTTCAGCCCTCCTTACCCTCTCTCCTCTCTTCTTTCTCTCTTCTTTCACCCCTCCTTACCCTCTCTCCTCTCTTCTTTCTCTCTTCTTTCACCCCTCGTTACCCTCTCTTCTTTCTCTCTTCTTTCAGCCTCATTTTCTCTCTTTCTCTCTTCTTTCTCTCCTCTTTCACCCCTCTTTCACCCCTCCTTACCCTCTCTTTTTTCTCTCTTCTTTCTCCCTCTTCTTTCACCCTCATTTTCTCGCTTTCTCTCTTCTTTCTCTCTTCTTTCTCTCTTCTTTCTCTCTCTTCTTTCTCTCTTCTTTCTCTCTCTTCTTTCTCTCTCTTCTTTCTCTCTATTCTTTCTCTCTCTTCTTTCTCTCTTCTTTCTCTCTCTTCTTTCTCTCTCTTCTTTCTCTCTCTTCTTTCTCTCTTCTTTCTCTCTCTTCTTTCTCTCTTCTTTCTCTCCTGGGCTCAGGTTCATTTTCAGCTCAAACCCCAAAAGGAGCTGAAGGGAAATGGGCCGATCGCGTCCGGAGCCGATGAATCTCACTTCGTTTAAAAACTCCATTCGAGCTGCGACGGACGGAACTTTAACCTCATTTATTTTCCATCCAAAAACGTTAAATCCACAAACGCTGAACCTGAAGACAGAAACGTGCGTCAAAGTCCAGATTTACGCAGCGTTTCAGCCAGACCGACATATGAAGACTCAATCCTACGAATCCTAGAAACGTTTGCCACAAATTTATTTATTTATGTTTTATTTGTTTATCAAAGACGTCACAATCGTAGACGCTACAGGCGTAAAAACACGTTATCAGCAGCAGATACAGAATTATTACATTTTTAAGAGTATTTTTGGTTGGAACTAATACAATAATCTTAATTTACGTTTAAATTTGTCGCCATTGGTTTACAATTTTAAATCAGCTGGTCGCAGTTCCACAGTCTGGACCCAACGGCAGGAAAAAAACGACCAACCGCGAGTCCTGAACTTCCGGCCGGCGCTTTTCCACGGCAAAATCCCAGTGGAAAAGTGTGGCGTATTTTTGAGCCGCTTCATAAATCTGCCCCGACACCAAATCTTCCATCCGACGAGGTCGACGAAGAGCAGATTCTGTCCACGAAGAATTTATCCACGACGATCGAGGGAAGAAAGACGAAAACTTAAAGAGAAACGACGACGAGCGTCAGCGAAACGACCGAGCGACGCTAACAGAAAACAGAAGGAACCTGTTCACTCAGACTGACTCTAGAATTAAAATTAAAAATCCATTTTGTGATGTCGATATTAGCGCAGACTGAGAGATTAAACACTACAGATTAAATGTCGACCGTTTAAACTGCACAAATCTCTCGGTCTGCGCTAACATCAACGTCACAAAATAGATTTTAAATTTTAGTCGTAGAACCAGTGTTGTGGAAATTTAAATCTGAGCAGAATAAAAACTCCAAGGACCAAAGATCATTGTGTTCGTGAATATTTTTGAAGTCCGGAGCGTCACATCGTTTACGTATAAAACAAACGCAACTGTATGAACGACGTTAAACTCGTCCATATGTCGATTTGTCTGCATTTATACGAGAATCTCTAAGTTGTTACTGAATTACTCATCCGAGGCCAGTCTCCGCGATTCACAAAATACACCGTGCCTCTCTCTCTCCTCTCTCTGTTTCTCTCTGTTTATCTCCGCTCTTTCTCTCCATCTTTGTCTCTCCTGTCTCGCTCTGAAGGCGGGAATGAGCTATTTTGCCATAACCCGGCGCAAATGTATTACCTTTTTTATGTGCCTCGTGCCTTATAAATAAACAAAACTAAATCCTCCCTCCCTGTCTCCCTCTTTCTTTCTTTCTCCCTCTCTTCTCCTCTCTCCCTCGCTCTGCTCTGATGGTCCAGACTGCATCTTATAAAAACCCAGTTTCACACTCGTGCAGACGGACACGCTCCAGACGCCGCCGCTATTATTTTTACATCTATTTTTAGACTCTTCAGATTCTTATGCTCAGACTGTGGCTTCAACACATCAGGCTGTAGTACGGACCTGTACGGGGACCACAGGGGCCGGAACGGGGACCACAGGGGCCGGTACGGGGACCACAGGGGCCGGTACGGGGACCACAGGGGCCGGTACGGGGACCACAGGGGCCGGTACGGGGACCACAGGGGCCGGTACGGGGACCACAGGGGCCGGAACGGGGACCACAGGGGCCGGTACGGGGACCACAGGGGCCGGTACGGGGACCACAGGGGCCGGTACGGGGACCACAGGGGCCGGAACGGGGACCACAGGGGCCGGTACGGGGACCACAGGGGCCGGTACGGGGACCACAGGGGCCGGAACGGGGACCACAGGGGCCGGTACGGGGACCACAGGGGCCGGTACGGGGACCACAGGGGCCGGAACGGGGACCACAGGGGCCGGAACGGGGACCACAGGGGCCGGTACGGGGTCCTGCCATGATTAGAATAGTCGCATTATTTTCAGAGCCAGTTAAAGGTTTGGACACACGTCTCATTCAGTGTTGATTTTCTTCACGTTTACCACAGTCCACGTTTTATACATCAAATATGACGCCGGATGTATGAGGGAAAAGGTGAAATAACTCTCTGGAGCTGGCAGCATATTTGTTTCATGGTAATAAGTCAGAAAATTGTTATTTTATCTGTTCAAATATTAAGATGAAGTAGTAGTCGCCTTTATTTGTCAGTTCCTTCACATGTACAAGACATACAAAGCAATCGAAACACCACTGTTGTTCTTTTCCATATTTCTTATTTGTAAAATATTGACCTTTTGACTCATGTGACCTTTTACTTTCCCCCGGAAGTGAAAAGAGAGTGAGAAATAGCAGCCACGAAAAAAAGAGAAAGATGAGAAACAAACAAGAAAAGATGTCAAAAAGGCGACTTAACGACCGCCGGCGATGTACTGGCGAAAACGGTAAATATATTGTCCGTGTTTTGTGTTCGTTTATGCAAATTTGAGGCCTTTTCTCTGTCTTTCTTTTAGTTTTCACGCTGTTCCATGTGCTGAAGTTGGTGCAGGAGAATAAATGTTACACGTGGTCATCAGTTCGGAGCGTGAACTCCTTTTAACTGCAAAGAAAACCAGCGTAGCCACACTATAATTTATTATATTACAGTGATTCATTTATTTCTAATCACAAATTGTATCAAAAATTTACCCCGTCACCAAACCTCCACCAGACGAGCGGCCTGGGGCGAAAAGCAAAGGTGATAGAGATAAACCAAATCACAAAACCAATTAATCCAGACTCAATATACGAGCAACTTAGACCCAAAATAATCAACGCGAAAGACCCAAATAAAACAAAACGGCCGGCGGCGTCTAAAGAAAACACAAACAGCATTAATAGCCCCGTCGAAACGGAGAGGAAAAAGAAAAATACAATCAAAGGACTTATATTAGCTTTACGGAAAAAGGGAAACGTGTGGGTTAAGAGAAGACGCCCTCCCGATAAACAGAATCTACACAAACGTGCGAAACGAATTAAAACCATTGATTAAAACGAGACACATGATCAGATTAAAATACCTGCGCAACCTACAGTCTCCAGACTTTCAGAACATTTAGATTAAACAAGAGATAATAAAATTGTTAAAAAACGATGTTCAGAAAAGGAGGAGTATATAATATTCAGCAGACATGTGACGTTAGATAAATTAGATGGGAAAAAACACAAAGAAAACGTATGCATTACACACAGACACGGGTTTATAATATATTATCAGTGCACAGGACGGTACCGGTGACATCCGATTCAGGCACGAGGAGGAGGGAGATGCAGCAGTGTCGTTTTCGGACATTAACATACACAAATGCACCCCCAACTTTGTGTAAAATTAGGGTGACCAGATTTTCAAAATAAAAAAAACTGGTGGTTGGTAATAATAAAACTGTGAAACAAGTGCATAATTATGGAAAACGAGTCAGTACAGTCACATATTCTTTGTGTTTTGGTCATTTTTAAGCAGCTCTTCTTTATTTTACCTAAAAACATTGACAATGTACGCCTTTGTTTACTGTTAGCAGGGATCAGACTGGTCAAAAATAGGGACATCTGGGACATTTCTTGTATAAAACTGGGACAAATAAGTGGTTTTGGATAAATCTGCTGGGACGGGGGGCACAGGGCTCAAAACTGGGACTGTTCCGGGTAAATAGGGACGTCTGGTCTCCCTGTGTCAAATCCCCCATTCGTCCAGGTAGAATCCACAGGAAAAGGAGAAATTCAATTTGTCAGCTGCACAAATGTTTATTTAGTCACGTACGTTTCGCTGCTTATCCAAGCCGCTTCTTCAGTTCTGGTCAGATACTGAAGGACACTGGCCTGAAATCTGCCTAAAACAAGGAGTTGGCTACTGTGAAATTACTGTGAAACTAAAGGCTGCTACACATTACAGGATTTTTCGGTCTTAAACGATTTTTAAACGTGCGGCAAAATGCGCACGTTTAAAAATCTTATGAGACTAAAAATCTCTGATCTCCCAGACTGCAGCAGGATCTGTGTGTGGACCACAGGATGTAAAGCTGTGAGGCTGTGATGGCCTCAGCGGTTTCCTGTCTACAGTAAAACCACTCGCTCTGAGACTCTGAAGTGTTCAAAGATCAGACTCTGCACTTCCACTTTAGACACAAGTCAAACTGTGTGATTATTATTTGTGAAATGTGGAGCAATACTTCAGATACAGATTTCAAAAGCATTAAAGATTAGCAATAAAGTCCACAGGAAGTAGAGGCTCGATCGCTAATCTGCAGCTTCACTGTACGCTGTGTGGATGTAAACAAACACATGTGAGAAAACACTGACTTTTTACTTTTAAAGAACACCGCAAACTGGATTCACAGCGCGGTTTTGTGGATTGGAGTCATGATTTGTTTCTGTGGATAATGTGGGTGAGATGCTGCACATTAAATGTACCACTTTACATTAGGTGAGTAACAAAGTCTTTATTTTTTGTTTGTTTGTTGCGTCTCTGTGTCCGTCGCACCTCTGCCCCTGATGCTCTGTTTTATCATCTGTTTCCGTCATGTTGTTGATGTTCGGTGGTTCTGATCTGACACTGACTCCACACATGAGAAGTTCAACGGCTTCAAAATCGCACACGGAGACAAAAAGTCGGGTCAAGCCTCCCTGAACTCTGGGAGAAGAAATCGCAGCTAAAATCGGGTTAATTCTCCTGTAGTGCGTGGCAGCCTCTACACACCTTCTGGTTTGCAGGTTCTGTTTCAATAAAGTGAAGTGTAAGGTGGAAAAACAGCCTCACAAACCCTTGTTAAGTCCATGCTGTTGTTCTGAAGCGTCACTTATTCTTCACTCACAGCAAGAATAAGTGATGAAAAACAGCCTGAAACCACAGCTGCCCTGATGCACACTGCCAGTGTGCACCGATGTGCCCAAGGACATAAAAGGTCAGGTTGAATTAGCAGCATCTCATTCTCCTAAAAATCCGTGCAAATATTCCAGGACGTTTCTTAGTTTTCTGCTCGTCCTTCAGCATCAAGCACTGAACCTTTTCCTGTTGAATAACATCTTATAAAACATTCTTCTGCATCCATCAGATTTTCCATCGGCTCCTCGACGCTCAATGTTCGAAGAGCATCCTCCACTTCCAGATGCTTTTGTAACTTTGCCGGATATTCTCTGAGATCTGCCTTTTGTTCCTTCAGAGAAATTTGCTTTTCCAGTATTGTGTCAATCTCGGCCAGCATTTCTTCCAGGACTTCCACCATTTCTTTAAACTCGCGAGTTTCCTGTTCCAGATCAGAAATCCTTTGCCTCAGAGCTTGGCATATTGAGACCTGCTCCTTCAGAGAACTTTGCTTTTCCAGTATTGCGTCAGTCTCGGCCAGCATTTCTTCTAGGACTTCCACCATTTCTTTAAACTCGCGAGTTTCCTGTTCCAGATCAGAAATCCTTTGCCTCAGAGCTTGGCATATTGAGACCTGCTCCTTCAGAGAACTTTGCTTTTCCAGTATTGTGTCAATCTCGGCCAGCATTTCTTCCAGGACTTCCACCATTTCTTTAAACTCGCGAGATTCCTGTTCCAGATCAGAAATCCTTTGCCTCAGAGCTTGGCATATTGAGACCTGCTCCTTCAGAGAACTTTGCTTTTCCAGTATTGTGTCAATCTCGGCCAGCATTTCTTCCAGGACTTCCACCATTTCTTTAAACTCGTGAGATTCCTGTTCCAGATCAGAAATCCTTTGCCCCAGAGCTTGGCATATTGAGACCTGCTCCTTCAGAGAACTTTGCTTTTCCAGTATTGTGTCAATCTCGGCCAGCATTTCTTCCAGGACTTCCACCATTTCTTTAAACTCGCGAGATTCCTGTTCCAGATCAGAAATCCTTTGCCTCAGAGCTTGGCATATTGAGACCTGCTCCTTCAGAGAACTTTGCTTTTCCAGTATTGCGTCAATCTCGGCCAGCATTTCTTCCAGGACTTCCACCATTTCTTTAAACTCGCGAGTTTCCTGTTCCAGATCAGAAATCCTTTGCCCCAGAGCTTGGCATATTGAGGAGTTCATCTCTGCAGTAACGTCGTGTAGTTCACGGTTTCTTTGCGCCAAGTTTTCCTGAGCAAGTTTGAGTTGTTGTTCGAAGTTTGCCCGCTCAGTTTTAATCTGCCTTCTCAAATCTTTTTTCTGAGCTCTTAAGACTTTGATAACTTGCCCAAGCTCGCTCACTTGACTTTCACAAATCAGAATTTTAGTTTGGAAAATGGTCTGGTCCTCCAACCATTTAGCCCGATCCTCCTCAAACTGAGACTCTTTGTTTTTGTACAGTTCAAGCTGATCCTTAAGACTTTCGATTTGGTTTTGTCGCAGAGCAGTTTCGTGTGTTTCAGTTTCGTTCAGCGAATCGTTGAATTCTCCTTTTTGTCTCTCCTCCTCCCACCACGCAATCCTCTCCTGTTCAAACTGTAATTGTTTGCTTTTGCACTCCTCGAGTTGGATACCGAGATTATCAAAGACTTTTCTTAACTCGGCGTTATGTTCGTCGTGTTCTTGGTGTTTCTCGGCCGTTTCGTGCAATTTAGCCTCAACGACAGCGTCTCCCATCGGCCACTTGAACGCTCTGATCTGGCGTTCGTAATTGGTCAACTTTCTCTTCAAAGATCTTTCTCTGCCGCGCAGTTTGCCTTGCTCTGCCTTGGCGTCTGTGTGTTTTCTCATGTATTCCTTAAGTTTTTTGCGTAACGCTGCGTTTTCTTTTTCCAAACACTTGATCTTCTGAGTGTCTGTTTCCATCTCCAGTTTGTGTTCTTCTTTTCCAGTTGGAGTGGTTAATTTTGTTTGCAAACTGTTGTCTAACAATCCTATATTTTGTTGTTTTAGGATGTCCATATTCTTTGCTGACTCTGCGCTGTCTGTAGAAATAGTTAATGTTTCCATCTTTGCGCAAATTCTTTTTATACGCCCGTTTTGAAGACGGGACGTATTATGGTATGGCGCTGTCCGTCCGTCCGTCCGTCCGTCTGTGGACACTTCAAAGCTTTGAAGTCTTTGAAGCTTTGAAGTTTAAAGTTCAAAGGTGACACACAGTTCCAGCTGCAGCGGTTGCTAGGCAACGGGAGAGAGAGAATACAAGACAACTACACATTACCTTGTCCGCGCTCTAGCTCGACAACCGTCTCACCTAGGAATGTCAAACTTCATGGCTGGACACCCCATGGGTCAAGGATGTTCCCTATTGATTTCAAAATCACAGGGTCAAAGGTCAAGGTCACGGCCCGACCCTTTGCGAAAACCTTGTCAGTATTGGAATCTTCCAAACTGCACCAACAATTCATCTTTAACTAGGTTTGACAAATTCTAACTTAATTCTATATACAATAATTCAAAGTACGGGCGTATTTTGCCCCGCTGGAGGAGCTCTTGTTATAGCTGTTGTTACGTGCGTGTGTTGTATTTGTAAATCAGTAATACAACAATAATAATACACAAATAAACCAGTGCTAACAGTGAAGCAGAAAGTACCAAAAGTCTTTGTGTCTTTGTGATCTCAAAGCCGAATTCCGGATTGTGTTGTTGCCACGGCGTCGTAGATCGGGACGACGTGATTGGTCGTTTCAGATTCTAGAACGTGAACACGTCATTATGTTTAGATTCAAATTTTTAGATTCAGGCCCCGTTTCCACGTACACGGGTATTTTTAAAAAAGGAGAAATTTCGCTTCATTTCCCTCAGCTGACGGCGGCAAAACGAGTGAAGATAAACGATCTCAGGCTGTGGAAAAGTCAGTATTATTATATAAAATACAAATCTAAAGACTGTTACATACTTTTCCACAGCCTGAGATCATTTTTGCCACTAGTTTCGCAGAGTTTTGCTAAAGTCGCTGCCGTCAGCTGAGAGGAAATGACGTCCTGTAATTATCGCAGAAATAATAATTGATAATTTTTCAAAATAAACTCGCACAAATGAAAATTGTCACAGCACAAAACAGCACAAACTAAATACAAACCTTTTCTATAATTTTCCGCCTGTTTTGAGGCTCACATTCACATTCTGTGGGGCTGGACAATATCATCGGTCGAAAATAAAAACGCAAATATCTTAAGAGTGACACAATTTTGGAGGTTTTAGAGCATTTTGAAGCTTCCTGTGACGCTGACCCCAAATTTGACCTATAAAAGAATCGATAATTTTTCCAAAACTAAAGAAGCACAAACAAAACTTTTTGCAGCACAAAAGAAGCACAAACGATTGACATAGTGTTTGTGTAAGTTTGAGTTTGATGGGGCCGTGGTATCTGCGGAGGCGCCTTCAGAACACGCGGTTCTGTTTGTGTAAAGAAACAGCCTTTGTTTTGCCATTTACACTAAAGTGCACTGTTTAGGACCTGTTTGAAATGACCCACGCGCTCACAGGATTCACCGCACATGAACGCTTTCAGTGGAGATTAGGACTAAAGCTCCTGGACCATGGATCGAGCAGCACCTGACGCAGCACCTGACGCAGCACCTGACGCAGCACCTGACGCAGCACCTGACGCAGCACCTGACGCAGCACCTGACGCAGCACCTGACGCAGCGCATACGAGCTCTGAATATCTCCGTACAGGTGAGGAGCTTTGTCTTTGCGTTGGGTGACCAGACGTCCCCGTTTGCCCAGGACAGTCCCAGTTTTGAGCCCTGTGTCCCCTGTCCAAGCAGATTTATCCAAAACCACTGATTTGTCCCTGTTTTATACAAGAAATGTCCCTATTTTTGACAAGTTTGATCCTTGCCAACAGTAAAGAGAGGCATAAATTGTAATTTGTTCAGGTAAAATACAGAAAAGCTGCTTAAAAACAACCAAAACACAAAAAAAGTGACTATACTGACTCGCATGTTCGTCATGAATGGTCTCTGCAAAACAGTTTTCCTTAATTACGCACTCGTTTCACTATTTTATTATTACCAAACACCAAAAAACAGGGATTTCACAGTTTTTTGTTTTGAAAATCTGGTCACCCTATCTTTGCGCGTCTGATTCGTGACCTGTGTCGTTCACGCTGGAGCATCGTTTGTGCGGTTTCAGTGCAGAAACGCGTCTGCTCCGCTTTTTCTTGTCTCTCGCTGTTTTCATTCGGTAGCACATGCAAATCCAAAAGCTCTGCGCTCATATATAAGAGCTACACAACATGCTTTAGGTGAGGCTATGATGGGACCTGACTCACCAAGCCTTAGTCCTCTCCTTGTTCTTTGCCAGTTCATTCCTCGTTTCCCTTGTTTACTCTATGCTATGTTCAGACGGCAGCGCAGTGATACGACCGGAGAGAAAATAGTACCAAGCGATTATGAGCTCTGACTTTTTCACCGTTCACGTTTTGTGATGCAAATGTTTCACTCTTTTGAACACGGATTGTTCTGAGAAGAAAAACACTTTATTTCCGTGACTCCAGCCAACTTGCCGGACACTTTCATCAGCACCGAAACCGGGGAAGAACTCGGCTCAGACGCTGTCGGGAGGTAAGTCGGTGTTGATGCACGACTCTGCTGACGGAGACGTACAGATTCATGTCAAAAAAAAAAAAACTGTCCCTTTAACAAACCAAAACACGACAAATACATTACAAACGGCACTTTTTAACGGCTTTAATAGGAACTCAAAAGACAAAGCAGCGTAGCGTATACACACTGGACATAACGTGATCTGATACATCTGATAATTATGCACTTAAACGATTCTGATAAAACAAAAGGTCCAATGGAGACAATTTAAGCAGCCCGTATACTGGTGAGTTTCTAGTTTTCTATATTTTTATTACATTGTACTTTACCGTAAAATCTCCAAAATGTAAATTCACACATTTCTATCAGTGACTAACCCCCAAAACCTGCTGTATTACAATAAAAATCTGCAACTGAACAATTTTCACTGCCCCCATTTGAGTTAAATCTGAAACCCAGCAGTTAGATGTGAGGCCAATTAATGCAGTTGGTTAATAGATCATAGTTTTTAAATTAAATGTGTGAGTAGACTAAATAAATGCTTATATAACGAGATAAAGAAGGAGAGCGTACATAAAGGTGACTTGCACAGTGAAAGCACACAGCAGAAACACACACGCTGACCTATAGTCAGCGTGTGTGTTTCTGCTGTGCGCCATCGGACAAGAAAAATACAAAACAGAAAAAAATACTGGTTTTGACAAAAGAGGTTAAACGCTATTCATATTTCATGTGTGTTTTCGTGAGGGGAGAAAAAAGACTCTAATTTGCATGTCACGTACCATAGCTCGCTCACAGAAGTGGAAAGTAATTAAATACAAACAGTTTCATTACCGTACTGTATTTTTCGGACCATAAGGCGCCGGATTGTAAGACGCTAGATCAATGACCGGGTCTGTTTTCATTATAAGGCGCATTAAGTGAGACGGATCCCTTCGCCCCGGGCTCCTCGGTCCATGGGCAGATCGTGGTGTAACTCGCCCAGCGTTGTCGCTCTGTCTTGGTGAATGTTTGTTCGCCTTCCATCGTCCAACGCTCCCACATAGCTACAATAATAATTACTATAATAATTACTTTGAACGACCTGTTGACACCGACATCTAGAGGTTGGAGTTCTTTGGTTAATCCACCCGGAATGATCGCGCTAAATTACGCCGCTCTATATAGACATTGAGCAATAATGTGTTTAATGCAGCTTTGCGCACATTTGTTTACGTTTTACAGAAGCGAAACTTAAAACCGCATGGCTCATTTGCATACAGGATAAGCGCCGATGTGTCGGACTAAAGGACACGGTTCAGTGGGTTATTTGTGTTCTTTCTGTGTCTGAGGATGTGGAGCTCACGGTGAGTCTGTTCTGTGCGTATGTCGCGCTGGAGATGGTTCATGTTCAACATTTCGGAGATTATACGTCTGCCGTAGCACCGGCCGGTTTAGCGTTGTGGCGGTGAATTACCATAAATCAAAAACGACCGCGACAAGGCGACGCAGAGTCGATGCGTTGAGTCGACACAGAACTATATTTCAGCCTTTAGTTTCCTTGAATCAGGCGTGTGAGTCGCACGTCTCTGAACAGGGACATTTCGGGTCCTTATACTCGCACCGTAATATGATGCTGAAGCACAGTACGCATCACTCCGCGCTCAGCTGCAAACAAATACGCACGGATTTCTGCCCAATGCGCGAGTGTTTCTGAGGCTTTCGTGCTCCCTGCGACAGTCCATCCAGTGGTGCGGCTTCGTAGCTTACAAAAGTACTAAAATATTACTACTGATAGATTTTTAAGCGCCGTCTACCACATAAAATTGGTTTAAGATCAATAAGCACATACATAAAACACATACATAAAGCGCACCGGCGATTTTTGAGAAAAATAAAGGATTTTAACTGCGCCTTATGGTCCGAAAAAATACAGTATTTGAGCAGATTTTGATAGTTTTGTTGCCTGGGATCCTCAAATACTTAAAGATATGAGTCTGGTCACCGGTGAATCTCAGATGGGCGTGATTGACAGGTGGATCGGCCAATCAGGGGCAGGCGTGGTCCAAACGAATCTGTCTGCTGCTCACAATGAAAAAAAGAGAAACGAGTGAAGCTCTAAACTCTGATTCTGTTCAAAATGACAGTGACCAATGAGCTCGTTTGTTTCACATGCGTCGCTGAAATGAACGAATCTGATTGGACGATCGTGTCTGGATCTGTTAGACGACAGGAAGCAGTGGCCAGACTCATATCGGCCGATGTAGAAAACACACAGTCTGGATTTGATGGAGTTTAATTCTAGCCGTGTAATTGTACTTCACAGGTGCACTGTGTAACTCAGGGTCTCCAACCTTTAGCTCGGGTGAAACCAGTGAATCTCCGACCTCGTTTAAGTACATCGTAAACCCGAACGTTCAAAGTAATTAAATACTGTGCACACTCAACGTTTTAGAAATAATCCTGCTAACTTAATTATGTCAAGTTGCTTTAACATGTTCTTCTTTTTGAGTAATTTTAACAAATATTTTTTTTTATTAAAATGAACTATTGTGGGTATAATTGAACTTAAAAACAGATGAGGCACAACTTAGTAGAAATAAGTCATTAAAAGTCTTGTTATTTCTATTGTTTCAAGTAAGGATGATTTTAAAATAAACGTAATTTATATAGAACATGCTAAAATACAGAACAGCTTCAAAATGACTGAGCTGCCAAATAGTTTTACGGAAAATTCGGCTGTTTTCAGAAGGTACAAGTAGTAAGTCCGACCATTTAATTTCTGGAAGATTGTGACTTTTAAGTTAATCAACTTAAAATAATTGAGACTAATCGATTGCCTTAATTTTTTTGAGTTCTGGTCATTTATTCGGGTTTACAGTGAAGCTCGCTAAAGGATTTCCGAATTATATCATTGCTCTGAATAATTAAAATTTGGTTAATTACATGCCCATTACCACAGTAAACGTATCATTTTGAAGCTGTACATTTGTTGCCATGGAGATGTTATTGCGTTGCCTGGAATGTTCCACAATACGGCGTAAACATATCAGGCGATTATTTATTTAATCGAAAGTATTTAGGTATTTGTATTTGGGGGGGAAATGCCTTGAAAAACGTGTATTCTTGCTCTAAGTGGGGGCGCCTCTCCACAGATCTGACCTGTAACTACTTATATCTGTAGATAAGCTTCATGTCATACTGTGGGAAATTCAAGCCAAAGCAATAACAGTTACACAGTGCACCTTTAAGAGCTAAAATCATGGAAGTTTTTCTTATTTTTTATTTATTTTTGACAAATTTTCAGGCCTCTTTCCACCTGTGCGTGTGAGTGTGCTTATTGTGTGGTGGCGCCCGGGGCCTTCTTCCTGATGACCCTCCTGTTGGGCCGGGGGAGCGTGGCGGCAGGTGCAGCGGCAGGTGCAGCGGCAGGTGCGGACGCCTCCTTGTTCTTGAGCTCGTCGATAAAGGTCTCCACGGCCGTGAACTTCTCGATGAGGTCTCCCAGCAGCGACTTCAGGGAGTTAAACTCTTTGTACAGGTCGTCGAGCGCTTCGGACAGAGGCTGGATCCTGAGAAGAGACACACAAAACAACAAAGAAAACTGTGGGTTTAAAGCTGCAGTGTGTAACTTTTCTGGTGGAGGGTCCGTCAAACGCTTCTCTCCACGGTTATTGGTTATTGCGTCGTCTGGAACGTTCGTCTATCTTCATGGAGACTAAACCAGACCGAGTTAACTGAATAGCCGTAAAGTTGAGCTGTTTAATGTCACACTGCGGAACATTCCAGGCAGAGCAAGGACGTAACCATGGAAACAAGCAACCAGACAGTTACACGGTGCAGCTTTAAAGTGCATTTGGCAGGTTAAAGGACTCATTTTCCTGAAACTATAGATTTAACTATTTAAATATTGTGGGGGAAAAAAGACCTCACTGTTCAGGTTTTACACCAAACACCAGCAGAGGGCGCAAGGACTCCATCTGTTGCAATGCAGGGGAGTGGAGCAGTTCAACACTAAGGCTGTAACGATATCCAAGTCTCACGGTACGATATTTATTGCGATATCGTGGGGAAGCTCACGATATTACGATATTCTACAGAATAACAAGACTGACTCTAAAATGCTTTAGTATATCATTTGGTACATTTATTGTCATTAGGGACGGAACGAAATCCAAATCTCTCATAAACATCTCACTGAACCAGATTTATTACAGTATTTTGACTGCGAATCTGCTCCTTTTTCCTCTAAAAACGCTTCACAGACTTAATCCAAAGAATGAAGATGTAAAAGTGCTTAGAACAGTTATTTCTTCATGTCGTCTGCACTGAAACAGAGCAAAGGATCATGGTCTATGTAGTTCCCTCTGGTTTTTTTTAGCTATTTCTGCATCAGAACTGTTCATTTAAGCAAAGAGACTTGGGATTCGATATGTTGTGATGCTCCACGATATTATTGTGAGACCTTTGACGATACGACATCACCAGATTTACCTTATTGTTACGTCTTTAACCAAAACTAAAGCTCCAGATCTTGAGTCTTGGTCAGAATTACCTCAGCTGGAGGATTTAGTTAGTTAACTTTTCTTCAGTCAGTTTACATAATCACTAAACATATTACATTCATATATTAGTCCGGACTAAACACGAGGAGTCAGTGTTTCAGATTCACTCTTCCCTCTCATTTAATGTCTCTCTCTTGTTAATTTTATGCTTATTTATAGTTTGATTTGTTTGTATTGTGGTTTTAATGTGTTTCTTATTCTGTAAAGCACTTTGAATGACTTTGTGAACAAACTGTGCTTTACAAATAAACTTGCCTTACAGTGATTTAACACAGAAATTATGCATAAGGCAAAAGTTATTCCTCAGACCGAAGGGGTTTAGGCTGAAATTTTAACACTTATTTTGCCAAAACCCTATGAATATACAGAACAGGAAACCAGATGGCAGAACTATTTACAATAACTACTGAACTAACTGGAAAAAAAGAAAAACTAACAACCCAAGTCAGTTAATTAATGGATTTTTGAGTAACTTTTGTGTTTGGAAGAACAAGTACATTCATTTTTATCTTTTCCCCATAGTTTTTTTTGCATATACATTCCTTTGCCTTTGTTTATATTCACTACACTACTGATAATGAACATTCCCTGGAGGTGTGACGCTAACTGTAAGCACTGCTCTGTCTAAAGCTGTGTCGCGCAACTTACTTTAATCTGATCTTTAGTTTACCACAATTTTTATTTATTTGTTTATTTTACCACAATTTAGTGCGTGTTTTGGGTTGCATGTGTTTTGAAATTTTACAGGGCCGCTTCCTGATTCTCACCTAATGACATCACAAGGTGGAAACGGAGCATTTTGAGAGGCAGGATTATTCAGACGTCTGTGAGTGAAACAAAACACAACTCCTGGTATGTTACAAAATACAAATACACATGTAAGATGGTTGAAAAACGCGTCTAGCTCAATAAATCTTGTTTTCAGCTTCGATTTTGAGGAGTTTTTCCCGTTCGAAAGATATAATATTTTGTTTTAAATTGTCAATCGCTATGGCAACAGTGCTATTTTTCTCATCCGGAGACTCGTACGCATATTTTCCTTGGCCTTGAGCTCATACTGAACCCTGGCGTTTCTGAGGAAGGAGAAACCGCGAGCGCAGAGCTGCAGTTTATTTGACTTTGGTCTTAATGTGTTTCTGTGGCGACGAACTCCACATCTGCGATTCTATTTTCACTTTTAACGGAAATATGTGGGAACCGCAAAGAACTCTGGGAATTTATAAGTTATCCTAAGACAAACAAGCCTCTCCTGTGCCCCTCTGTGCATAGATTGTGTGTACCTGGCGTAGTCGGGGAGCAGACTCTGGTGGTCGTTCTGCAGGAGGTTCTTCATTTGGCTGATGATGTCGTATTTCCAGTTGTCCAGGACCTCGGTCAGGTTGGCCACGTTTTTCATGTTCACTTTATCAGCTGCAAACACAGAGCAGATCCACTCGGGTGTAAATCTGCTCTTCAGAAGCAGGTCTCTGTTTGTCTGACACGTTTGCAGATGTTTAACCCCTGATCATAGTTACTGTTCTGGGCGAATAAACGAGATCCAGGATGAAGGACCCGGGTGGTGTCAGGAGGGGCCAGTGCTCCTCACTCAGAGGCTCCACATTCACTCTGCTGGAGCTTTATTTTCTCCTCAAGTCGACTGAAGGTTTTTTCCTCACTAAATGGTTGTGGCATGAACATGTGTCACAGCAGCGCTCTGCTCTTCAGGTGACTCACACTACAGCGTGTCAGGGTGTGTAGTGTGTGTGTAGTGTGTTTCTGTGTGTGTGTTTCTGTCTGTGTGTGTGCAGTATGTGTGTGTTTCTGTCTGTGTGTGTGCAGTATGTGTGTGTTTCTGTGTGTGTGTGCAGTGTGTGCGTGTTTCTGTCTGTGTGTGTGCAGTGTGTGTGTGTTTCTGTCTGTGTGTGTGTGCAGTATGTGTGTGTTTCTGTCTGTGTGTGTGTGCAGTATGTGTGTGTTTCGGTCTGTGTGTGCAGTATGTGTGTGTTTCTGTGTGTGTGTGTGCAGTATGTGTGTGTTTCGGTCTGTGTGTGCAGTATGTGTGTGTTTCTGTCTGTGTGTGTGCAGTATGTGTGTGTTTCTGTGTGTGTGTGCAGTGTGTGCGTGTTTCTGTCTGTGTGTGTGCAGTGTGTGTGTGTTTCTGTCTGTGTGTGTGTGCAGTATGTGTGTGTTTCTGTCTGTGTGTGTGTGCAGTATGTGTGTGTTTCGGTCTGTGTGTGCAGTATGTGTGTGTTTCAGTCTGTGTGTGCAGTATGTGTGTGTTTCTGTCTGTGTGTGTGCAGTATGTGTGTGTTTCTGTCTGTGTGTGTGCAGTATGTGTGTGTTTCTGTCTGTGTGTGCAGTGTGTGTGTGTTTCTGTGTGTGTGTGCAGTGTGTGTGTGTTTCTGTGTGTGTGTGCAGTATGTGTGTGTTTCTGTGTGTGTGCAGTATGTGTGTGTTTCTGTCTGTGTGTGTGCAGTATGTGTGTGTTTCTGTGTGTGTGTGCAGTATGTGTGTGTTTCTGTCTGTGTGTGTGTGCAGTATGTGTGTGTTTCTGTGTGTGTGTGCAGTATGTGTGTGTTTCTGTCTGTGTGTGTGCAGTATGTGTGTGTTTCTGTGTGTGTGTGCAGTGTGTGCGTGTTTCTGTCTGTGTGTGCAGTATGTGTGTGTTTCTGTGTGTGTGTGTTCTGTGTGTGCGTGTTTCTGTCTGTGTGTGCAGTATGTGTGTGTTTCTGTCTGTGTGTGTGCAGTATGTGTGTGTTTCTGTGTGTGTGCAGTATGTGTGTGTTTCTGTGTGTGTGCAGTATGTGTGTGTTTCTGTCTGTGTGTGTGTGCAGTATGTGTGTGTTTCTGTCTGTGTGTGTGTGCAGTATGTGTGTGTTTCTGTGTGTGTGCAGTATGTGTGTGTTTCTGTCTGTGTGTGTGCAGTATGTGTGTGTTTCTGTCTGTGTGTGTGCAGTATGTGTGTTTCTGTCTGTGTGTGTGCAGTATGTGTGTGTTTCTGTGTGTGTGCAGTATGTGTGTGTTTCTGTCTGTGTGTGTGCAGTATGTGTGTGTTTCTGTCTGTGTGTGTGCAGTATGTGTGTGTTTCTGTCTGTGTGTGTGTGCAGTATGTGTGTGTTTCTGTGTGTGTGCAGTATGTGTGTGTTTCTGTCTGTGTGTGTGTGCAGTATGTGTGTGTTTCTGTGTGTGTGCAGTATGTGTGTGTTTCTGTCTCTGTGTGTGCAGTATGTGTGTGTTTCTGTCTCTGTGTGTGCAGTATATGTGTGTTTCTGTCTGTGTGTGTGCAGTATGTGTGTGTTTCTGTCTGTGTGTGTGCAGTATGTGTGTGTTTCTGTGTGTGTGCAGTATGTGTGTGTTTCTGTCTGTGTGTGTGCAGTATGTGTGTGTTTCTGTCTGTGTGTGTGCAGTATGTGTGTGTTTCTGTCTGTGTGTGTGCAGTATGTGTGTGTTTCTGTCTGTGTGTGTGCAGTATGTGTGTGTTTCTATCTGTGTGTGCAGTATGTGTGTGTTTCTGTCTGTGTGTGCAGTATGTGTGTGTTTCTGTGTGTGTGCAGTATGTGTGTGTTTCTGTGTGTGTGCAGTATGTGTGTGTTTCTGTCTGTGTGTGTGCAGTGTGTGTGTGTTTCTGTCTGTGTGTGTGCATTATGTGTGTGTTTCTGTGTGTGTGCAGTATGTGTGTGTTTCTGTCTGTGTGTGTGTGCAGTATGTGTGTGTTTCTGTCTGTGTGTGTGTGTGCAGTATGTGTGTGTTTCTGTGTGTGTGTGTGCAGTATGTGTGTGTTTCGGTCTGTGTGTGCAGTGTGTGTGTGTTTCTGTCTGTGTGTGTGCAGTATGTGTGTGTTTCTGTGTGTGTGCAGTATGTGTGTGTTTCTGTCTGTGTGTGTGCAGTGTGTGTGTGTTTCTGTCTGTATGTGTGCAGTATGTGTGTGTTTCTGTCTGTGTGTGTGCAGTATGTGTGTGTTTCTGTCTGTGTGTGCAGTATGTGTGTGTTTCTGTGTGTGTGCAGTATGTGTGTGTTTCTATCTGTGTGTGCAGTATGTGTGTGTTTCTGTCTGTGTGTGCAGTATGTGTGTGTTTCTGTGTGTGTGCAGTATGTGTGTGTTTCTGTGTGTGTGCAGTATGTGTGTGTTTCTGTCTGTGTGTGTGCAGTATGTGTGTGTTTCTGTCTGTGTGTGTGTGCAGTATGTGTGTGTTTCTGTGTGTGTGTGTGCAGTATGTGTGTGTTTCGGTCTGTGTGTGCAGTGTGTGTGTGTTTCTGTCTGTGTGTGTGCAGTATGTGTGTGTTTCTGTGTGTGTGCAGTATGTGTGTGTTTCTGTCTGTGTGTGTGCAGTGTGTGTGTGTTTCTGTCTGTGTGTGTGCAGTATGTGTGCAGTGTGTGCGTGTTTCTGTGTGTGTGCCGTATGTGTGTGTGCAGTATGTGTGTGTTTCTGTGTGTGTGTGTGCAGTATGTGTGTGTTTCTGTGTGTGTGTGTGCAGTATGTGTGTGTTTCTGTGTGTGTGTGTGCAGTGTGTGTGTGTTTCTGTCTGTGTGTGTGTGCAGTATGTGTGTGTTTCTGTGTGTGTGTGCAGTATGTGTGTGTTTCTGTCTGTGTGTGTGCAGTATGTGTGTGTTTCTGTGTGTGTGTGCAGTGTGTGCGTGTTTCTGTCTGTGTGTGTGCAGTATGTGTGTGTTTCTGTGTGTGTGTGCAGTGTGTGCGTGTTTCTGGTTGTGTGTGCAGTATGTGTGTGTTTCTGTCTGTGTGTGTGCAGTTTGTGTGTGTTTCTGTGTGTGTGCAGTATGTGTGTGTTTCTGTGTGTGTGCAGTATGTGTGTGTTTCTGTCTGTGTGTGTGTGCAGTATGTGTGTGTTTCTGTCTGTGTGTGTGTGCAGTATGTGTGTGTTTCTGTGTGTGTGCAGTATGTGTGTGTTTCTGTCTGTGTGTGTGCAGTATGTGTGTGTTTCTGTCTGTGTGTGTGCAGTATGTGTGTTTCTGTCTGTGTGTGTGCAGTATGTGTGTGTTTCTGTGTGTGTGCAGTATGTGTGTGTTTCTGTCTGTGTGTGTGCAGTATGTGTGTGTTTCTGTCTGTGTGTGTGCAGTATGTGTGTGTTTCTGTCTGTGTGTGTGTGCAGTATGTGTGTGTTTCTGTGTGTGTGCAGTATGTGTGTGTTTCTGTCTGTGTGTGTGTGCAGTATGTGTGTGTTTCTGTGTGTGTGCAGTATGTGTGTGTTTCTGTCTCTGTGTGTGCAGTATGTGTGTGTTTCTGTCTCTGTGTGTGCAGTATGTGTGTGTTTCTGTCTGTGTGTGTGCAGTATGTGTGTGTTTCTGTCTGTGTGTGTGCAGTATGTGTGTGTTTCTGTCTGTGTGTGTGCAGTATGTGTGTGTTTCTGTGTGTGTGCAGTATGTGTGTGTTTCTGTCTGTGTGTGTGCAGTATGTGTGTGTTTCTGTCTGTGTGTGTGCAGTATGTGTGTGTTTCTGTCTGTGTGTGTGCAGTATGTGTGTGTTTCTGTCTGTGTGTGTGCAGTATGTGTGTGTTTCTATCTGTGTGTGCAGTATGTGTGTGTTTCTGTCTGTGTGTGCAGTATGTGTGTGTTTCTGTGTGTGTGCAGTATGTGTGTGTTTCTGTGTGTGTGCAGTATGTGTGTGTTTCTGTCTGTGTGTGTGCAGTGTGTGTGTGTTTCTGTCTGTGTGTGTGCATTATGTGTGTGTTTCTGTGTGTGTGCAATATGTGTGTGTTTCTGTCTGTGTGTGTGTGCAGTATGTGTGTGTTTCTGTCTGTGTGTGTGTGTGCAGTATGTGTGTGTTTCTGTGTGTGTGTGTGCAGTATGTGTGTGTTTCGGTCTGTGTGTGCAGTGTGTGTGTGTTTCTGTCTGTGTGTGTGCAGTATGTGTGTGTTTCTGTGTGTGTGCAGTATGTGTGTGTTTCTGTCTGTGTGTGTGCAGTGTGTGTGTGTTTCTGTCTGTGTGTGTGCAGTATGTGTGCAGTATGTGTGTGTTTCTGTCTGTGTGTGTGCAGTATGTGTGTGTTTCTGTCTGTGTGTGCAGTATGTGTGTGTTTCTGTGTGTGTGCAGTATGTGTGTGTTTCTATCTGTGTGTGCAGTATGTGTGTGTTTCTGTGTGTGTGTGTGCAGTATGTGTGTGTTTCTGTGTGTGTGTGCAGTATGTGTGTGTTTCTGTGTGTGTGCAGTGTGTGTGTGTTTCTGTGTGTGTGCAGTATGTGTGTGTTTCTGTGTGTGTGCAGTATGTGTGTGTTTCTGTCTGTGTGTGTGCAGTATGTGTGTGTTTCTGTCTGTGTGTGTGTGCAGTATGTGTGTGTTTCTGTGTGTGTGTGTGCAGTATGTGTGTGTTTCGGTCTGTGTGTGCAGTGTGTGTGTGTTTCTGTCTGTGTGTGTGCAGTATGTGTGTGTTTCGGTCTGTGTGTGCAGTGTGTGTGTGTTTCTGTCTGTGTGTGTGCAGTGTGTGTGTGTTTCTGTCTGTGTGTGTGCAGTATGTGTGCAGTGTGTGCGTGTTTCTGTGTGTGTGCCGTATGTGTGTGTGCAGTATGTGTGTGTTTCTGTGTGTGTGTGTGCAGTATGTGTGTGTTTCTGTGTGTGTGTGTGCAGTATGTGTGTGTTTCTGTGTGTGTGTGTGCAGTGTGTGTGTGTTTCTGTCTGTGTGTGTGCAGTATGTGTGCAGTGTGTGCGTGTTTCTGTGTGTGTGCCGTATGTGTGTGTGCAGTATGTGTGTGTTTCTGTGTGTGTGCAGTATGTGTGTGTTTCTGTCTGTGTGTGTGCAGTATGTGTGTGTTTCTGTGTGTGTGCAGTGTGTGTGTGTTTCTGTGTGTGTGCAGTATGTGTGTGTTTCTGTCTGTGTGTGTGCAGTATGTGTGTGTTTCTGTCTGTGTGTGCAGTATGTGTGTGTTTCTGTCTGTGTGTGTGCAGTATGTGTGTGTTTCTGTCTGTGTGTGTGTTTCTGTGTGTGTGTGCAGTATGTGTGTGTTTCTGTGTGTGTGCAGTATGTGTGTGTTTCTGTCTGTGTGTGTGCAGTATGTGTGTGTTTCTGTCTGTGTGTGTGCAGTATGTGTGTGTTTCTGTCTGTGTGTGTGCAGTATGTGTGTGTTTCTGTGTGTGTGTGCAGTATGTGTGTGTTTCTGTCTGTGTGTGTGCAGTATGTGTGTGTTTCTGTCTGTGTGTGTGCAGTATGTGTGTGTTTCTGTGTGTGTGTGTGCAGTGTGTGTGTGTTTCTGTCTGTGTGTGTGCAGTGTGTGTGTGTTTCTGTGTGTGTGTGTGTGCAGTATGTGTGTGTTTCTGTCTGTGTGTGTGCAGTATGTGTGTGTTTCTGTGTGTGTGTGTGCAGTATGTGTGTGTTTCTGTGTGTGTGTGTGCAGTATGTGTGTGTTTCTGTGTGTGTGCAGTCTGAGGAGCTCAGGGTAGAGACTTTCCTCATCCTCCACATCAGGAGGAGCTAAAATGTTTTTCCATCTGTTTTAGAGCCTCCAGGATCCACTCAAAGTGTCTCTACTTCCCTCAACCTTTGCTCTTCCACTCGTCCCCTCACACTGTGGGACTGTTATAACACGGGGGGTTGTATGTCTGTATGTGTGTATTTATTTTGGCAATTAAAGTTTAACTCCTGCACGTTTGAAGCTAAAGTCCGTTTCTAGAGGAGGTGGAATTCTGTCAGAAGCCAAAAAACTGCACAGATCAGTGTTTCCTCCAGTGTTTCCAGTGGAGATCTCACTGTGGCAGTTGATCTGTTGATTTCCCACTGCACAGGGCAAAGCCCAAAAGACTCGATCGTCGACTCCAGCAAGTGAGAATCGACTACTGACGGTGAAGAAGAGAAACTGAAAGTTGTTGAAAGAAAATGGTTCAGGAATGTATTTTTAAAGGGTTTTTCAAAAAATATAATTCACTGGTAAATAATGGGATTAGAAACGACATCGGTGATCGAGTCTTTTGGGCTTTGGTCTGTGCAGTGGGAAATCAACAGAGGGAAGTGTGAGGTGCTTATAAAGTTGTTTTCTAACGTTTCCAGACACTAATGAGTGAACCAGGCAGAGCGTTTTGTTTGTTAGACTCGTGGCTGTTGTCAGATGGGTTAAAGTGGAGTTAAGCTTCTTCAGTCTGAAGCAAACTGGTGTTTTATGTGGAAGTTCAGAACTTGCCCCCATCACTGCACTAGTTTGTTGCCTTGACAGACTCACTGCCACAGTGAGATCTCCACCGAGGAAACACTGATCTGTGCCGTTTTTTGGCTTCTAGCAGAATTACCCCACCTCTAGAAACGGACTTTAGCTTCAAATGTGCCCGAGTTCAACTTTAAGAAATTAACATTCTTTTACAATGGAACATTAGAGAAATCATAATAGAAACAACAACAACAGCAAAATATTTTCCCCAAAAAGGAGCGGGAAGAAGAGAACTTATTAAATCCCACCCCCCTCTTCTAATTTAACTGCCTTTTTCATTTTTCAAACATTTTACATTAACTATAAGAACTATTTACATGTGCGGACAGTGAGTAACTGTGCCAGCTCGGTAACATAATTCTCATCATATTTGAATTAATAATAACCAACAGTTCCAGCAATGGTAACAGACACAATTACCAGTAAAGGAAATGTACAGCGCATAGAGCAGTGGTCAGTTGTGCAGAGGGTTTATTTGGGAAAAGCTTTTCCTGTCCCACTATCAGAAGGTTCTCCCCCTGCAGGAGATACAAGGAAGTGTCTGATGAAAGAGATTTTACTTTATTTTAGCTCGTTCCAAAAGTGTCTCCCTGTGTGCGAGATGATCCAGTCCAGTTTATAGAAAGTGAACTGAGGAGCAAAATGTTTTCTGAGTTACCCTGTACAAAGGTGTCATCAGACATTTACTTTCTGTGTCGCTGTTTTTAGTTTTTCACCTCTGGTTGTGACATCATGAGGCCCCTGACCCAGACTCACAGCCTGCTCTGTAGTCCCACTCGTCTGTGCTCGACGGAGAGGAAGAGGAAGAGGAGGAGGTCCTGGAGGTCGCTCGGCCGCCGCCTCCTCCTCCACGTCTCTGAGCCGTCACCGCGGCGACCAGCATCAGCATCAGCACCAGGGTCAGTCTGGACGCCATCTTTACTCCCGGGACCTGAGGAAGAGGAAGAGGCTCTGAGGACGTCTGGGCTCAGGTCCCAGTGGCAATAAAACAATAAAGAAATAATCGATTTACAGTTAGAAAGTGGCTCTTGTCTGCACCTGTCTGCACCTGTCTGCTCCTGTCTGCACCTGTCTGCTCCTGTCTGCTCCTGTCTGCACCTGTCTGCTCCTGTCTGCTCCTGTCTGCTCCTGTCTGCTCCTGTCTGCACCTGTCTGCTCCTGCCTGCTCCTGTCTGCTCCTGTCTGCTCCTGTCTGCTTCTCTGGCTCTGCACCTGTCTGCTCCTGTCTCCTCCTGTCTGCTCCTGTCTGCACCTGTCTGCTCCTGTCTGCACCTGTCTGCTCCTGTCTGCTCCTGTCTGCTCCTGTCTGCACCTGTCTGCTCCTGTCTGCTCCTGTCTGCACCTGTCTGCTCCTGTCTGCTCCTGTCTGCACCTGTCTGCTCCTGCCTGCTCCTGTCTGCTCCTGTCTGCTCCTGTCTGCTCCTGTCTGCTCCTGTCTGCTTCTCTGGCTCTGCACCTGTCTGCTCCTGTCTCCTCCTGTCTGCTCCTGTCTGCACCTGTCTGCTCCTGTCTGCACCTGTCTGCTCCTGTCTGCTCCTGTCTGCTCCTGTCTGCTCCTGTCGGCTCCTGTCGGCTCCTGTCGGCTCCTGTCGGCTCCTGTCTGCTCCTGTCGGCTCCTGTCTGCTCCTGTCTGCTCCTGTCTGCTCCTGTCTGCTTCTCTGGCTCTGCACCTGTCTGCTCCTGTCTGCTCCTGTCTGCTCCTGTCTGCTCCTGTCTGCTCCTGTCTGCTCCTGTCGGCTCCTGTCGGCTCCTGTCGGCTCCTGTCTGCTCCTGTCTGCTCCTGTCTGCTCCTGTCTGCTCCTCTTCTCTTCTTCTCCTCCTCTTTCTCCTCTTTCTCCTCTTTCTCCTCTTTCTCTTCCCTTTTTAAAGCTTTAATTATCCCAAAGGAGAAATCGATGGACGTATCGACGCGTCATCAGGTTTAAATTGTAAATCACGTCGTAAAAATCCCGCAGCTGCGCGTGTGACTTTAAAATGCTGAAAACTGAAAACTGATGCCAGAGATTTAAATTTCTTTATTTGATGTGAAAATGACTTTGAACGTTAACACATTTTTGCACATGAAAAGACAATAATAATAATGTTCTACACTCAGGTACCTCAGCTGCAACACAAAACTTTCTGGGTACTGTCTTACATACTGTGGTTTTAATGTGAGCAAATGTGGAAAAACTGAAAAGGAAATTAGTAAAACAACACAAATACATAACAGACGATTATCACAGCAGCAGGAAGTGCCGCCATTTTGAGTCGCGCAACTTCCTGTCGATGCTCTTCCACAGCAAAAATCCCTGTGGAGAAGTGCGGCGTATTCGTGAGCAGCTTCATAAATCTGCCCCAACAGCAAATCTTCATCCAACAAGGAACAGATTCTGTCCACGAAGAATTTATCCACAACGATCGAGGGACGAAAGACGAAAACTTAAAGAGAAACGACCACAAGTGTCAGTGACACGACCGAGCGACACGAACGTTCTGGTCCTGGAGAAAACAGAAATAACTTGTTCACTCAGACTGACTCTACAATTAAATTAAAAATCGATTTTGTGATGTCGATATCAGCACAGACTGAGAGATTTGTGCAGTTTAAACGCCACAGATTAAATGTCGACCATTTAAACTGCACAAATCTCCCTGTTTATGCTAATATCAACATCACAAAATCGATTTTTAATTTTAATCCTAGACTAACTAATGCTCGCCGTCTTTCTTCCCTCGATCGTTGTGGATAAATTCTTCATGGACAGAATCTGTTCTTTGTTGGATGAAGATTTGCTGTTGGGGCAAATTTATGAAGCTGCTCAAAAATCTGCGACACTTCTCCACAGGGATTTTGCATTTTATAGAAAAGCACTGACTCAACATCGCGACACTTCCTGCTGTTAGGCCTGTAACATGTTAAAAAACGAGAACAAGTCGCTAATTTCAACGTCAACTCTTTACTACAGCAGTGAACATAACCTGTACAACTAAAAAAGTCAAAACCACCTGACACAGTTTCCCGGGGCTGTTCTTTTTGGTTCGGAAACAGCCTGAAGCGGCTCTGATCCACGACCTGCCAATCGTGACTCTGTGTGGACGAGCGGCTCATTAAACAACATGCTTCAAAGTTCAGATTTGGGTTCAAATGGAGCTCAGCAGTGACTGTCTCTTCATTTTCCCCACACACTTCCTGAATCATAAAGACTAATCATCCCTGCGGAAACTGAACCTAGAATTTTATGTAAAAAAAATCACTTTCTGAAACGTTATAAGTTCGTCTTAAGACCCATTTTCACTCTGTGGCTTTTAACACCGTGTGTGTGTGTGTGTGTGTGTGTGTGTATGTGTGTATATGTGTGTGAGTGAGCTCTGTGTGTGTGTGTGCTCTGTGTGTGTGTGTGTGTGTGCTCTGCGCTCTGTGTGTGTGTGTCTGTGTGCTCTGTGCTCTGTGTGTGTGTGTGTGTGTGAGTGTGTGTGTGTGTGCTCTGTGTGTCTGTGTGTGTGTGTGTGTGTGTGTGCTCTGTGTGTGTGTGTGTGTGTGTGTGTGTGTGTGTGTGTGTGTGTGTGTGTGTGTGTGTGTGTGTGTGTGTGTGTGTGTGTGTGTGTGTGTGTGTGTGTGTGTGTGTATGTGTATGTGTATGTGTGTGTGTGTGTGTGTATATGTGTATATGTGTATATGTGTATATGTGTATATGTGTATATGTGTGTATGTGTGTATGTGTGTATGTGTGTGTGTGTGTGTGTGTGTGTGTGTGTGTGTGTATGTGTGTGTGTATGTGTGTGTGTGTGTGTATGAGTGTGTGTGTGTGTATGCGTGTGTGTGTGTGTGTGTCTGTGTGTGTGTGTGTTATAGTGTGTGTCTGTGTGTTTGTGTGTGTGTGTGTTATAGTGTGTCTGTGTGTGTGTGAGTGTGTTATAGTGTGTGTGTGTGTGTGTGTGTGTGTGTGTGTGTGTGACAGGAGAGAAGAGAAGAAGAAAATCTCCCACAGAAAATACACAAATGTTAAACTGGGTCATTCTGGGTTTGTCCACCTCACTGCACCGCAAATAACATGTGTTAAAGGTGCAGTGTGGAACTTGGAGAGTGTTTCTGGCGTCTCCGTGGAGATGTCACGTGACGTTATGCTATGGCAGCCGTGCAGGGACATGTTTTCTGAGGAGAGCAGCTGAAGTTCACATTCCTCTGCTCACACAAATCTCCCTCCAGCAGGACACCCACTTACACCCAAATCCACTTTATTTCCACACGGAGCAGTTTCCAAAGTGCTGAGATAAAACCAGCCCTAAAACAGTCAAACCAGTCAAACCAAATTAAAGCAACACCATAAAAATCACTAAGTAGGATTAAAATAAATAAAATAAAACGGATAAGAGACACGGAGGAGCTCACAAACTCACGCAGAGTTAAAAGCCAGAGAATAAAAGTGGGTTTTTAAGACGAGACTTAAAATCCTGTGTTGTCTGTTGGGACGTGACGGGGCAGAACGTTTCCACAGTTCAGGGACACAGAGAAAAGCCTGATCCTCCTGGTTTTAACTCTCGACTTTGGCCCCACGAGCTGGAGCTGGACCTCGGACCTCAGCTTGCGCACGGGGGGGATGTAAATTTGGATGAGGTCCGAGACGCACTGTGGGGTCAGTCCATTTCAAGCTTTAAAAACAAACAATAAAATCTTTAAAATCGGCTCTAAAACGAAGTGGAAGCCGACGCAACGACGCTAAAATCGGGGGGAAGTCGCGCACGTTTTTTTTTGCTTCCAGTTAAAAGTCGCGCAGCAGAATTTTGCACCAACTGTGAGCGAGAAAGTGCACGACAAATGATAAAACCCAGATTTTTAGACTTAAAGTGCAGGTGACAGGTTAGACTCACTTCCCATAAACACGGTGAACATGATTATATTTAATTTAATTTAAATACTAATTATTGTTATGAACTTAAAGTGGTGACTGGTATTTGCAGCTGTTGCAGGGCTCCTCCTCCTCCTCCTCCTCCTCCTCCTCCTCCTCCTCCTCCTCAGGGAAGTGCCTCCAGCTCTGACTCTGTAAACGCTGTAAAGAGTTCATGCTGCTGATCGTAACATTAAACGCTTTGATTCTAGGTTTGGTTTGGAAAAGAATTTGAAAACGGAATATCTGAAATCCAGTGTATTCTGCACTTTCAAATACTTTAATGTGAAGTTAGCTTCTTGCTTCCGCCTTCTCCTATCGGGCGTCTAATGTGCTCTTTATTTCCTGTGGATTGGTCTTTGCTCTGCTGACCACTGTGATACTTAGATGCTCAAATAAAAAAGCGATAATAAGGATATTTAAGCTTTTCCAGTTTTAGTGACGGTCATCATGTTCTTCCTGGCTGGACACGGGCAGCAGATATGACCTGTACAAAGGCATATTATAGCGTCCCTAATGTTTGAATTACACATATACGGCAAAAACTGCAGGGTTAAAATTTCAGGGCAAGTTGTTTTTAACCCAAAAAGTGTTTGAAAGTTAAACGGGGGCTTGGGTTGGGGTTATTTGCCAGAGAATTCAACTTCCCTTAGTGTTAATTTGGCTCCTCCCACCACTGCAAACTCCCACGAGACAAGAGCCGTTTGAACCAGTTTCGTACATAATTTCATCTTAAATGAACTAATAAAGTGTAAAAAATAAAACACCTCTGTGTGTTGTTTAGCTAAATCAGGATAACCCTACAAAGTGTTATCCGTTTACCCTCAAAATGTGAATATAACTCTTGATTTAAACAGCAACTTTGGTCCAGTGTTACTTATTTAACATTTCCAAACATATTAAATTAACTCGAGAACAGACTGGACTCGTATAAACCCTGAGAAAATGGGAAAATTCATTCTGTGAGAGTCAATTTTAACACTTTTTTCTGTGTACACAATCGTCATTTGACATATACAAATAACCGACAATTTTATTTTGTTAAATCAACTTCTAAACTGTCATTAAAAATGCCTTTTGTGTGTGTAAGTTGTTGTATTTTGGATGAAATGAATAACATACGTCCTGTGTTTTCCAACTGTCGTTTCTTCACAAAATGACAAATAACTGATGTAAAATTCTGCTTAATATTTACTACAGATAAAACCAAACCAAGTAAGAATCTGTGAATCTGTCAAACGCACTTTAAGCACAATCTGCTGCACAAAGTCTGTTTCGTTTGTAATTACACCAGGAAAACAAATCTAAGAATAAGAATATACAGGGAGATATGACAAAAAGACACAATTCCTCACATCGTTTCATCAAATTTTTGGATTAAATAGAACTTTCAGTATTGATTTCATGAACACAAACGATACAGACTTTTAATCATTGCCATTTAACACAAAAACGAATCAAAATTCTTCCCCCAAAGTCTGTTCCAAACCTCATGTTTTTACTGATAAAGGACTTCACCGTTAAAAAGACCCGAGCAAGAGCCAAGTTATCCTCTTGACTACATTGGACTGGGCCAGAAATGTTGAAGCTGATCATTTTGATTTGTGTCTAGAGCCAAAAACTTGCAAAATATATCAACAAATTCAGCATTTTAACAATACTAACTTTAATAATAATGAAAATATTGGTCTGTAGAATGTTGTGCCATCTGAAAACCAGCAATAACCATGAAGTAATTAGAATAGAGTCAAACAGAAGTTCTTAAGTGGTTGGGAAATAGTAAATAGTGTGTACCTGTGTGAGTGGAGCTCCTCTGCTGCTGCTTCAAACTCCCAAATGACTGAAGGAAATCTCTCTCCACTCAAACGCACCTCTCCCCGTACGTCTGTGTGTGTGTGTGTGTGTGTGTGTCTGCAGAGAGGCCCCAGAGCTGTGGTCCAGGGCCCGGGGCCAACATCCGGATTCGGGAGAACTTTCCTCTGGTCTCACCACTGCAATGTCCGGAGCCCTGCACAAATGAGCACTTTAAAAACTCTGTTCTGACGAAGAAGAACGGAAATAAACAGAGCGGGGCTTTCCACCCACGGTCCTGTACCATGTGTGATCCATGTGTTTACACGTACACTTTGCCGTCTTTTGATCTTTGAAGAAGTCAGGCCAAATAAAATATGTAAAAAATATATTGGACCTTTAACACAATAACCTGAACATAAAATAAAAATGCTGGTGTGAGGTCCAAACCACTGCTTTGTCCCAGTTTTATACAAGAAATGTCCCAGGTGTCCCTATGTGCGACCCATCTGATCCCTGCCATCAGTAAATAGAGGTACAAACTGTCATTTGTTTAGGTAAAATACAGAAAAACTGCTTAAAAATGACCAAAACACAAAGAAAATGTGACTATACTGACTCACATTAGTGCTGAGTGCAGAGCAGTTTTCCTTAATTACCGCTCATTTCACAATTTTGTTATTACCAACCACCACAAACCAGGGATGTCCCAGTTTTTTTTGTTTTTTTTAAATCAGGTCACTCTGGCTTTGCTGCTTTGCTTTGCCATGAATCTTCCACTTCATGACATTAAACTTTTAAATCTCCACAGAGATTTCACCAGTTTCAAGTCAGATCTGTGGAGAGGTGGCACCGCTCACAGTAAGAATGCATGTTTTTCTAGGTCCTGTATATTTAAGCAATAAAAACATTAATATAATAATTGAATAAATACATGCTAGATACATTTAATGCCATATTCTAGAGCATTCCAGGTTAATCAATAAAATCTCCATGGAAACAAGCAGGTAGCGAACCCCCCTAGCTGAAAAGTAACATAGTTAGGGTGACCAGATTTTTAGAATGAAAAACTGGGACACACCTGGGTTGGAACGGTTGGTATAAATAAAATTGTAAAAAGACCGTGTAACATTGTCCATTCTTGACTCACTTGTGGGTTAGTTATTAATCTGACTGTTGTTGGATTTATTTTAATTTTATTTTTTTCTTGTGTTATGGTCATTTTCAAGCATGTTTTCTATATTTTAGCTAAACAAATACCAATATATTCCCCTCTTGACTGTTGTTGTGGATTAAATTGGTCAGAAATGGGGACAACTGGGACATTTCTTGTATAAAACGGGGAAAAATCAGTGGTTTTGGATAAATCTGCTGGGACAGGGGACACAGGGCTCAAAACTGGGACTGTCCCGGGTAAATAGGCACATCTGGTCACTTTATACATGGTGCACCTTCAAACTAATCTTAATCCCAATTGTTGAATAGATTAGTTGACTTGTTTCCGGTATTTTGGACTGTTTTTTTTTTATCTTTTATAACTTCAAGACAAGACAAGGAAAAAAGTAAGTCCACAAAAGGCGAGACTAGTTAAAATGCTAATTAAACGACTGGGAAATTAAAAGATTTAGAACAAGAGCTCCGCCAGCGGGGCAAAATACGCCCGTACTTTGAATTATTGTATATAGAATTCTAGAATCGGAATTCCACCAATCAGATCGCAGCAACAGAACTTAAAGACACTACAAAGCTTTAATGTGTCAAAGCTCAAAGAAGCAGAGAATGTGGGTTGTTCTCGCTTTCAGCAGCAGAACATTTGAGAAGAGAGTTCAGATCTTTCATGAAGACAAAGCTTCAAAGACTTCAAAGCTTTGAAGTGTCCACAGACAGACGGACAGACGGACAGACGGACGGACAGCGCCATAACATAATACGTCCCTTCTTACACAACGGGCGTATAAAAATACTTATGGTAACACGTCCTCTCTTTTGATTGGCTCTCACAGACGTCAGTCAAACCCCACTTCCGCTCTTCTCCCGTTGCCTGGTAACAGCAGCTATGCTCCTCACCAAACAGATGCTAACAACAAATCCCGTTTTTTGGGACATTTCGGGAGAATAAACCGCGTTATTCTCACGTTTAGCCAAGGAAGCATCTCGTCTGGCGCCATGACGGCCATAAAGGACGGAGAATACACGGCCACGATCTACAAACTGGTAAAATGTTGCTGTTTTAGCTCCGCGTTAGCCGCAGAGACCCAGTTAACATGCTAACAGCTAACGAGAAGTCATCCTATAGAATAACTGGCTAAATAAACAGAAAGTGTTTTTAACTACAGTATTAATATGCATTTCTGCACCACGTTCTACATTGTTATGCTTTTTTATTTAAAATTAATTAAATCGGTTATTTAGAAATATCTTTTAACTTATTTAAAGCCAGGATTAGTAACCACATATCCTAACTATTATGAATGTAATGACATTAAATTAAGTATCTTTTTTTTTTTTAGATTAAAGAAAGTCAGTATGTAGACGCCATTCACATCCTGAATGGGCAACTTCAGAAACACACCAAGGTAAGGATTTGTTTTCATGTAAGATGCAATTTTACTGAACAAATCGCATCATATTACTGTGCACTATAGACTGTATAAAGAACTACATATTTATTGGTGTTTTTCAGATTCTAGAGTCTCAGACAGGGCCATATTTTCCTATTAATTATGTTGTAGTTTCTGTTGAAATATCTAAACGGCAAATTCACAATTCAATTCATTCACAAATGTTGAACCTGATCATTTCTATTATTGCTTAGACCCATAAACCCACTATATTACAACAACAAAAAATGCATTTTAACAATATTAATTTTAGCTGCCCCATCTGTATTAAATATAATTGGCCTATAGAATTTTGAGATGTCATCTGAAACCCATCACTACAGTCTATGCTGTGTATTTCACTGTTCATAATCTAATAGTTTTCAGTGGCATATGTGCTCATGTTGTAGTTACGTGCACCTGATTAATTGATTTTTATAAGAGTGTATACATTTGCCAGGGCAAATTGTCTTAAAATAGCAGAAAACAACTGCATTCATCATCATGCACACTCCACAGAGGGTTAAGAAGTATTTTTCTAAAGCAAAGGACTAAATTAAAACTTATCTGGTGTACCAATCCAGGGAGTCTGCACCATGTCTGAAGTCCAGTAAAAATAAACTTAATCTGAACCATGACTGAATAACTTTGTGCTAGGGGAGGGAGATATGGCAAAAATGTTCCTGGAGCCAGATTTTGATTTAATCACGATTCATGTACTCTTTTTTTTGTCTTTTTAAGGCGTAAATAAGGTAATTTCCTTCTTCTGAAAGTTCACACTTAACTGTGGTTAAGCTGTCACTCATTCAGAGCGTTACAGAGGTTAACCAAAGAAGAGGGTTTGGAAAAGCGGCCTGTGTTTGAGGAGACAGCAGCGTTAAATTGAGGAATAGTGAATCATGATTTGACGATCTGTCCAAAGTTGATTTTAATCATCGCCCAGTCACACTTATGGGGATTCCAGAGTGCGCCTCCACTGATTTGTCATTAAAAATCATCTCTATAATTGTCCTTTTGCCCTCTTGAACATGTTTATGATATATTTTGAACGGTTGTAGTCCCGTGCGGCGCTGTCTCTGCTGGGATACTGCTACTACCACCTCCAGGACTTCTCAAGCGCGGCCGAGTGCTACGAGCAGCTGACGGCGCTGCACCCGGAGGTGGACGAGTACAGACTGTACTACGCCCAGTCCCTGTACAAGGCCGGGGCCTATCCCGAAGCCTCCAAGGCCTCGTTCGCTCTGGACATGCCCAACACACACACCAAGGTACGACACACACACCAAGGTACAACACACACACCAAGGTACAACACACACACCAAGGTACGACACACACACCAAGGTACAACACACACACCAAGGTACAACACACCCACACACACACCAAGGTACAACACACACCAAGGTACAACACACACAAAGGTACAACACACACACCAAGGTACAACACACACACACACACACCAAGGTACGACACACACACCAAGGTACAACACACACACCAAGGTACAACACACACACACACACCAAGGTACAACACACACAAAGGTACAACACACACACACCAAGGTACAACACACACACCAAGGTACAACACACACACAAAGGTACAACACACACAAAGGTACAACACACACACACACACACCAAGGTACAAGACACACATCCATACACACACAAAGGTACAACACACACACCAAGGTACAACACACACACCAAGGTACAACACACACACACACACACACCAAGGTACAACACACACACACACCAAGATACTGTACAACACACACAAATGTACAACACACACACACCAAGGTACAACACACACACACACACCAAGGTACAACACACACACACACCAAGATACTGTACAACACACACAAAGGTACAAAACACACACACACACCTACACACACACACATCCACACACACACCTACACACACACAAAGGTACAACACACATATACACACAAAGGTACAACACATCCACACATTGTAAATTGTTGCCGATACCTGATATCAACCGATACCAAAGCAGAGACTGAAAATAACATTTGTTTCCTTTAAACTCAAATCAAATCAGACAAGCATGATCCAAGTGTGTTCTGTATCTGTTATTTATCTCCAAGTAACTACAGAACAACATTTCGACTACAAAATATTCTTATTACATCAGTTTAGATGTCCAAACAGGATATTGCCCGAGTCGATATTTTAGAATTTGATATCTGATCCGGCAAAATTTTCCATTTCCAAGTAAAAATATCCATGGACATTTCCAAGTTTAATGCTATTCTGTGGAATATTCCTGGCAAAACAACAGCTTCATGGAGGTTTTGGACCCTCCATCTAAAAACTTTTAGTGAGAAATTGTGCACATCACAGTTGCATATTTTTTATTATGAACTTTTACAAAGAGCAAAAATAATATATCCCTAAACTGATGCCGCACTGACTATTAACATAAAAGACATCAAAATGATCCTGTATTTGCTGAGGTGAGTGCTTTGTTTACAGAAATGATAAAACACTAATTAAACATGTAAGAAAAGGCACCGGAGGTAAAAGGCTCGCCATATGCTGCAGTTAATTTACCCAAATGCTGTAAAACAAAATGAGTTGAAAATGAATTTGTGATTGTGAAGCAGTGACATGATCCAGTAGCGTTTCCCTCTGTTCTCCCATCTGCCGCGTTCATCTCCAGCGTCGGCCATAAACTCCGAGCATATGGACGTCAAATGCAAATGGGATCAGTCACGGGCGAAAGTGTCCGAAACCCCGCGCGACTCCAGCCAAAGTGTCGCGCCTTCGCTCATCCGCTAACACGGAAACATGTTCGGACTCATCGGTGTTGTATTACGCACCGAGAGAAGTCTGGCAGCGGTGGAAGAAGCGCTCAAGTTACTCAAGTAAAAGTACAGATACTGGAGCAGAAAAATACCCAAGTGAAAGTAAAAGTATGAGAAAATCTACTCAAGTAAAAGTATAAAAGTTTAAAAATATGCTTAAAGAGCCTGTGACAGGTTGGACTACTGATTTTCCTAAAACACTGTTAAGTTAGTTCATTTATTTTCTTCGGTCAGTTAACAGAATCATTAATCATGTTGTAATGATTAAATTCTGCATAACACAAACATTCTTCTACCGACCAAAGGGTTTATTTTGCCAAACCTTATTAAGATATAGAATAAGATGCAAGATGGCAGAACTATTTACAGATAAAAACAAACACAAATCTTTTGTAAGTGCAGGAAAGAATACGTACTTAGTTCTTTGGTATACGTACAGACACACTACAGACACACTTCGTTAGGACTTAAGATCATTTACTCAAAATGTTATAATTGTTTTCCCAGTTAAATTTTTTATTTCAAATTTTACTTCCTGGTTGAAAATCATGACATCACAATAAGGAATTCACTGACTGTTAAATAGCAACCATGGTATACACAGATCAGATCTCCTTTAATGTACACAAAAATTATTATCTGGCAAATTAAAAAAAAATTTAAAAAAAAATTTATTTTGTTGAATTTGTTATGGCGGCACGGTGGCTGAGTGGCTAGCACTCATGCCTCACAGCAAGAAGGTTGCGGGTTTGATCCCCGGGTCACCCGGGCCTTTCTGTGTGGAGTTTGCATGTTCTCCCTGTGTCTGGATGGGTTTCCACCGGGCACTCCGGTTTCCCCCATCAACCCAAAACATGCACTGTAGGTGTAAAAGTTGAGTGAGTGTTGGTGGTGGTCGGAGGGACCGTTGGCGCCGCTTGGCTTGGCAGCCGCGCCTCCGTCAGTCTGCCCCAGGGCAACTGTGGCTACAACAGTAGCTTACCACCACCGGGTATGGAGTGAATGAAGAATGCTCTGTAAAATGCTGTGTAAAGCACTTTGGGGACATGTGTCTGTGTAAAGCGCTATATAAATAAACCTTACCTTACCTTATGTAAATTGTGCCAAATGTTTTGACAAAATTCTCCGATTGTGATGCCATCAATATGGGACTGTCTAAAATAAAACTCTCTACTTCAGACCTGAGTCTCCTCCAGCTCCGGGGCCACATTCAGTTCATTTGGAAATACAAAATAAACATATTTTATCATTTTCCCTCAGGCGTGGCCTAAAGCTGCTTTGCTTTCATTTTAGAGGTTTTTATCCACTTACAACATCATTCAAAACGTAAATCAAGCTGTGTGCGTACAGTGAATATTCTGCAGAATTAAGTTAACACAGTGTTTTCTGTTTCTCATGTGGCTCCATGGGAAAAATAATTGTCCACTCCTGCTCTACTTCCTGTAACTTTCAACATATTTTTCACCTTTTCTTCACAGATTCATGACTGATTGGTGTAAAACTATAATTTATTTCCAAACAAATGAAATCAAAATTAGAGAATCATTGAAACCTGTTGCATTTTAAAAAGTAAAAGTATTTCGCACAGATTTTAAGGTCTTATGAGGCTTCAAAAGTATTGATTTTGATAAAGTTTTGTGCTGAATTCACTATTAAATCAATCAGGTTTTTTTTTTTCTAGCTTTGAGTCTAAATGTGTTAAAGATTAAACCCTGAGCCTTTTCAGCAGGTCTCAAACTGTAATGAAAAACACTTTGACTTTTCAGTCCAGTTTAAATATGTAGTGAAGTAGAAAGTACTGTAAAATGTACTTAAAGGTGCACTGTGTAACTTTTTTGGTTGAGGGGGGTCGATTGACTGCTGGTTTCTATGGATACGTCATTGCTCTGCCTGGAATGTCCCGCAGTGTGACATTAACCAGCTCTACTTTACACTTATTCAGTCACAAGTGACTTTATAGCTCAAAATACCTAGAAAAACATGTATTCTGACTGTGAGCGGGGGTCGCCTCTCCGCAGAGCTGACCCGTAACTTGGTCCGGTCTGGTCTCCATGAAGATAGAGAGGTTTAATGCCGTACTGTGGAATATTCCAGACAAAGCAATAACACCTCTATGGAGAAAAGCGTTTGAAGCATTGACCCTCCACCAGAAAAGTTAAACAATGTGCATTTAAGTAAATTACTGACGCCTAAAAAAATAACTGCAGTACTTTACGACTTTTACTGCGTTATCTTTCACCGCTGGAGTACGGTCTTGGCTTCTCCCCAGGCCACGCTCATTTGAAAGTTTATGTTGCTGTTCTTTTCTGCGCAGATGGTGAAGTTGCAGGCCTGCATTAAATACTGTGAAGAGGACTATTCTGCGGCCAAGGTACAAACCACGACACGCTCAGATCAGATACCGGTGATTACGGTAATAACACGGCCGCTGTTTGAAACGCAGGACGCACGAGAGGTGCTTTACGGGGCTGCCAAACACAACCACACGCAATAAACAACGCGCAGTGAACCGGAAAAGACCCAGACCTGTGTAAAGGCCTGTTCATACACTGATACTCACACAAAACAGTCTTTATTCAGACTGTAGAATGTGATTTTCAACATTAGATCGTAGAACTTTTCTTTTCTATTCCCATGTGGCCTTATATCTCTGTAATGAGTGGTCCAGGTCTAAAGCAGGTCTAAGCCAGGTCTAAACCAGGTCTAAACAAGGTCTAAACCAGGTCTAAACTAGGTCTAAGCCAGTCCTAAACCAGGTCTAAACCAGACCTAAATCAGACCTAACCCAGGTCTAAACCAGGTCTAAACCAGGTCTAAACTAGGTCTAAGCCAGTCCTAAACCAGGTCTAAACAAGGTCTAAACAAGGTCTAAACCAGGTCTAAGCCAGATCTAAACTAGGTTTAAACCAGATCTAAACAAGGTCTAAACCAGGTCTAAGCCAGATCTAAACTAGGTCTAAACCAGATCTAAACAAGGTCTAAACCAGGTCTAAACCAGGTCTAAACCAGGTCTAAACCAGGTCTAAGCCAGGTCTAAGCCAGGTCTAAGCCAGGTCTAAGCCAGGTCTAAGCCAGGTCTAAACCAGGCTTAAACCAGGTCTAAACCAGGTCTAAACCAGGTCTAAACCAGGTCTAAACCAGGTCTAAACCAGGTCTAAACCAGGTCTAAGCCAGGTCTAAACCAGGCTTAAACCAGGTCTAAACCAGGCTTAAACCAGGTCTAAACCAGGTCTAAACCAGGCCTAAACCAGGCCTAAACCAGGCTTAAACCAGGTCTAAACCAGGTCTAAACCAGGCCTAAACCAGGCCTAAACCAGGCCTAAACCAGGCCTAAACCAGGTCTAAACCAGGTCTAAACCAGGCCTAAACCAGGCCTAAACCAGGCCTAAACCAGGCCTAAACCAGGCCTAAACCAGGCCTAAACCAGGTCTAAACCAGGCCTAAACCAGGCCTAAACCAGGCCTAAACCAGGCCTAAACCAGGTCTAAACCAGGTCTAAACCAGGCCTAAACCAGGCCTAAACCAGGCCTAAACCAGGCCTAAACCAGGTCTAAACCAGGTCTAAACCAGGCCTAAACCAGGCCTAAACCAGGCCTAAACCAGGTCTAAACCAGGCCTAAACCAGGCCTAAACCAGGTCTAAACCAGGTCTAAACCAGGCCTAAACCAGGCCTAAACCAGGCCTAAACCAGGCCTAAACCAGGTCTAAACCAGGCCTAAACCAGGCCTAAACCAGGCCTAAACCAGGTCTAAACCAGGCCTAAACCAGGCCTAAACCAGGCCTAAACCAGGCCTAAACCAGGCCTAAACCAGGCCTAAACCAGGCCTAAACCAGGCCTAAACCAGGTCCATGGGCGTGTACTTGTTGATGTGCTTTTATACTTGTTCTGACGCAGCTCCAGATCGTTCTAAAACTATTCAGGAAAGGTTCATTTCTATCCTGTGAATGTGTCTTTTTTAGTATTGATACCTGCTCAAATGAGTTTCTCGTTTCGATACTAGTTTTTATATCGATTAGAATCTTATTTGTGATACTTTTCACAACCCTGCTCTTGTATAGATTAAAGTTCAAACATTATAAGAACTTCTTGGTCAAAATTAGCCTGTAATTAGTCTTAGCAAGAGCCGTATTTCCCCGCTGATCCCATTGTACTTTACCATAAAATATTCAAACGCTGTATCTGGTATTTTCAGTTAACTAAACTCAAGAATTCACTGTATTACGACATCATTTTGCATTTTCACTATTTCAATTTTAGCTCCTCCCATCTGTATTCATCAATATTGGCCTATAAAATCTGAAACCCAGCAGTCGTCTCTATTCACGCTCACGTCACAAACCAGCAATGACACGGAGATGAAGAAAACTGGGACATTCTCTCATTTTTCCTACATTCCCTCCGATTTTCTACCGCGAACAGAGCCCAGAGGAAGTCGTCGCCGCATGTTTCCAAACGTCTTCCTGGTTTGTGACGTAAGCGTGAAAAGAGCGTGTACAGGAGTAACTGTGTGTGCTCAGGTTTTGCTTAGCGAGCGCCCCCTAGAGTCCGGGTTTGACGTCTCGTTCTCTGTGCACAGTCCTTGCTGGAGCAGCTGCCTCCGGACGACCCAGACTACATCTTTAACAGTGGCTGCCTGCTTTACAACGACGCCAAGTACGAAGAGGCCTGTAAGAAGTTCACCTCGGCCATGCAGGTCCTGGGATACGTGCCCGGTGAGGCCCTGGTGCTTTGGGGGACGGGGAAATTCTAGTTAAATGTTAAAAAAATATATTTAAAAAAGTTCAATGTCTAAAGTTTAAAGGTGCATTTTGTGGTGGAGGGTTTGTCAGATGCTTTTCTCCCCGCTCACAGTCAGAATCCCTGTTTTTCTAGGTATTTTTGAGCTATAAAACTGTTTATAATTGAATAAATGTAAAGTAGAGCTGTTTAATGTCACACTGTGGAACATTCTAAGCAGTGCAACGACAGCCGAAAAGTTCCGCAGTGCGCCTTTAAACTGACACCAGGCGCTTTGTCTTTCTCAGCTCTGTCGTACAACATCGCCCTGTGCTACTACAGCCTGAAGAACTACGCCCAGGCCCTGAAGTACATCAGCGAGATCATCGAGAGGGGCATCCGAGAGCACCCAGGTACACAGGGCGGGACGGGCACAGGGCGGGACGGGCACAGGGCGGGACGGGCACAGGGCGGGACGGGCACAGGGCGGGACGGGCACAGGGCGGGACGGGCACAGGGCGGGACGGGCACAGGGCGGGACGGGCACAGCGCGGGACGGGCACAGCGCGGGACGGGCACAGGACACAGGGAAACATTTAAGGGATCTGAATTAGGGCTTCACGATTTAGAACAAAACCGCAGCACTATTGTGATTATGATATTAAGACTGTGGCTTATGTTTAAGAAGAAGGATTTGGTTCAGATTTCACATTATAAAGTATTATTTTGAGAGAAGACTGAAACCAGAGCTGAATACCATGCATTTTAGGTCTAAACTACACTTACAACAAGTTTTTTTCTATAAAATTGCAGGATATTTGATTCTTGGGAGAGGATTTTGATTCGATCTGATCATTTCTATTAGTGACTAGACCAGTGGTTCTTAACCTGGGTTTGATTGAACCCCAGGGGTTCAGGGTCAGACTCACATCCAGCTCATATGAGTCATGATGTCTCGCCCCGTTTGGCCATTATTCGTGCAGGATATTTTGTGCGCGCAATAATCTTGTGTCTGTCGTGATGGTGTCGTGTAATTTCTTTCTTAATATTTTCCCTTCATACGAACTATGTCGAGCAAAAAAAGAAAGTGGTCGGACGAATATGTGCAATATGGATTCACATGTGTGCACCAATAAAATATATATACCTATGTTTGAATTTGAAAAAAACATATTTTATTTTTCCAATTAAGACGCGTTCGGTGAATGCGCAGATGAAACTAGTGGAGTTCAGCACCTCCAACAAGGTTAAGAACCACTGGACTAGACCCAAGAACTCTGTATTACAGCATAAACCTGCATTTAACCAAATTCAATTTAGCTGCCCCCTTCTGTGTTAAATTATATTGCTGTGATGTCTGTAACGTGTGTGTGTGTGTGTGTGTGTGTGTGTGTGTGTGTTTGTTCCAGAGCTGAGTGTGGGCATGACCACGGAGGGCATAGACTACCACAGTGTGGGCAACACTCTGGTGCTGCATCAGACGGCTCTGATCGAGGCCTTTAACCTGAAGGCGGCCATCGAATACCAGCTCAAGAACCGTGAGTACTGCATCACCGTGTGTACTACCTGTGTCATATTATACACCAAACACCACCAAGAACCGTGAGTACTGCATCACCGTGTGTACTACCTGTGTCATATTATACACCAAACACCACCAAGAACCGTGAGTACTGCATCACCGTGTGTACTACCTGTGTCATATTATACACCAAACACCACCAAGAACCGTGAGTACTGCATCACCGTGTGTACTACCTGTGTCATATTATACACCAAACACCACCAAGAACCGTGAGTACTGCATCACCGTGTGTACTACCTGTGTCATATTATACACCAAACACCACCAAGAACCGTGAGTACTGCATCACCGTGTGTACTACCTGTGTCATATTATACACCAAACACCACCAAGAACTGTGAGTACTGCATCACCGTGTGTACTACCTGTGTCATATTATACACCAAACACCACCAAGAACCGTGAGTACTGCATCACCGTGTGTACTACCTGTGTCATATTATACACCAAACACCACCAAGAACCGTGAGTACTGCATCACCGTGTGTACTACCTGTGTCATATTATACACCAAACACCACCAAGAACCGTGAGTACTGCATCACCATGTGTACTACCTGTGTCATATTATACACCAAACACCACAAAGAACTGTGAGTACTGCATCACCGTGTGTACTACCTGTGTCATATTATACACCAAACACCACCAAGAACCGTGAGTACTGCATCACCATGTGTACTACCTGTGTCATATTATACACCAAACACCACCAAGAACCGTGAGTACTGCATCACCGTGTGTACTACCTGTGTCATATTATACACCAAACACCACCAAGAACCGTGAGTACTGCATCACCGTGTGTACTACCTGTGTCATATTATACACCAAACACCACCAAGAACCGTGAGTACTGCATCACCATGTGTACTACCTGTGTCATATTATACACCAAACACCACCAAGAACCGTGAGTACTGCATCACCGTGTGTACTACCTGTGTCATATTATACACCAAACACCACCAAGAACCGTGAGTACTGCCTCACTGTACTATCTGTACACATAACACCAGTGATGAGAAGAATATTTAAAATGCTTAAATAGTTAATACTAAATAGTTAAAATTAAAGAAACCGTATTTAGTGACAGAATACTGCATTAAAATGTATTTTGTAACATATCCCAATACTGGTCCAGTCAGAGTACTGTATTCTGAACACTTTTACATAGAGTTGTATTTAAATTTAAAATAGTGAAGGAAAATCACACTTGCCACATCACAAGCAGTGTTTATATTTTAGATTTTTCATACTAATTCTGTGCTGTTTGAAGTCCAAAGTGATCCCTTTGTATTCCTTTGATTTTTAGAAAAGTAACTGTACTCTGAATACCACCAAATGAAAAAGTAACTATACTCAAAATTTCCAACACTTCCAACACTTTTACTGACCTGTCACTTACCCCTGACACAAACCTGAACCATCGAGCACCAGCTCCAGAACCATGCCAGACTCTACTGTGTGTATCCTATCTGTCTGTACACATAACATTACACTATAGACCAAACTAAGGCCCGCGGGCCGACTCCGGACCACCACGTCCCTTTGACCGGCCCCTCAACCCCTCTGGCCCAAAAGTTTTACTTTTTGGCCGTCGGCGCTGACAGCGCTGAATTATTCCGTTCAGCTCGGTCAGGGGAGATGAAATAAAACCAGTCTAACTCAGAATTTACTGAAATGATGAATGACTAATGTAATAAGCAATAACGTTAAGAGTTCTATTAAAAATGCACGACTATTAAATCCAAATTTCGCTTTAGACTTTTACTTTATTCTGATTAACTTTGTCATAAACATCTCAAATGAACAACAGATGTTGCTTTAATATAAAACACGACTCTTGATTATTCAACGTCTAAAATAATGGCTCGTCTCCAGGTTTGTGCTACAGTGGATGAAAACGCGAGTGTTTTTTTTACGAGCTGAATCAGATGGAAATGAGTGGAGCTCTTTTTATCATCCTTGTTCCACTAAAGCTTTAAAGAACCAGGATCAAGATGAGAGAGAAGCTCCCGAACAGAACAGAGAGAGCTCGAAATCACAAAAGTGTTTTCTATTATCATCTTGGTCTCAGAATTAGAATCGGGCCTATTCTTTCGTATCAAAGTTTGACATTTTGGCAGCAGGACGACACTCTCACTGGTTAGACTCATGTTTTAATCATAATTTATGTATTTTTATGTTTGTCTGCAGTGAAAGGAGCTCAGGAGGCTCTGACGGACATGCCCCCCAGATGCGAGGAGGTAACCGCTTTTCGTTTTCATCACTCTTCCATAAAGAGAGCGTAATTTAATGTAGCGCCAACCTTCAGATGTCCAGATATAACCCGGTCTGACCCTGACAGAAACAGCAAAACCGGGGAAGAGGCGGCGAGAGATGGAGAGATGCTTTATTGATCCACACAAGGTCCTTTGTTATAATAAACGTCAGGCTTGTTGTGTCGCTGTCACTCGGAGGTCAAAAACACTATTCATCTTTTTATCTGTAATACCGTGTCAGCACAAATACTGCCCCCTGGTGGACAATCTGCTGTATTTTTCCTGCTGTGTACAATTTAAATCCATTATTCAAGCTTTTGGAATTGATATTTTAGGTTTTTAATGTCACAACATATACTGAAAATAATATGGTGAAAAAAGTTCTGATTTCTGAGACTATAAAACACCACGGTTGTCAGCAGAAATTAGGTTAGAAACAATAGCTGCTTGTGACATTGAGGCTACACTGCATATATTGATATTTTAATTTTGCATATTTCCAAAGCAACAATTTTTAATATACAAATACAAATTAGATATTTTTCCTCTTGTCTGTGTGTGTGTTTGTGTAGGAGCTGGACCCGGTGACCCTCCATAACCAGGCCCTGCTGCACATGGACTCTAAGCCCAGCGAGGGCTTTGAGAAGCTGGCCTTCCTCCTCCAGCAGCCCTCCTTCCCCCCGGTCACCTTCGGAAACCTGCTGCTGCTCTACTGCAAACACGAGGTACAGAGACACGATATACAGAGACACACACGAGGTACAGAGACACACACGAGGGACAGAGACACACACGAGGGACAGAGACACACACGAGGTACAGACACGCACGAGGTACAGAGACACACACGAGGTACAGAGACACACGAGGTACAGAGACACACACGAGGTACAGAGACACACACGAGGTACAGAGACACACACGAGGTACAGAGACACACACGAGGTACAGAGACACACACGAGGTACAGAGACACGATATACAGAGACACACACGAGGGACAGAGACACACACGAGGTACAGAGACACACACGAGGTACAGAGACACACACGAGGTACAGAGACACACACGAGGTACAGAGACACACACGATATACAGAGACACACACGAGGTACAGAGACACGATATACAGAGACACACACGAGGTACAGAGACACACACGAGGGACAGAGACACACACGAGGGACAGAGACACACACGAGGTACAGACACACACGAGGTACAGAGACACACACGAGGTACAGAGACACACACGAGGTACAGAGACACACACGAGGTACAGAGACACACACGAGGTACAGAGACACACACGAGGTACAGAGACACACACGAGGTACAGAGACACACACGAGGTACAGAGACACACACGAGGTACAGAGACACACACGAGGTACAGAGACACACACGAGGTACAGAGACACACACGAGGTACAGACACACACGAGGTACAGAACTGGTCGTGTGACTGAGCCAGAAAGATGAATTCTCAGGATTTCTGTGAGTTCACAAACTCTGGAGAAACAGTCACAGAGCAGCACTATGGTTTGGGCAGAAACCAGCGCCGAATGAACTAAATGTCAGTGACAAAAGCATTTAACTATTAAGTTAATCACTGCATTTATATGGTGCCTTTCAAGACCCCCAAAGCGCTTTACAGAGTTTTATTCAAACATTTGGTAGCAGAGCCGTAGCCATCCAGGTTCCCTCTGCCCACAGATGCTTTAATGTTCCCCACCGGTGGAAAATCAAAGGGGTATTTTTGCGAGGATTCATGTGGTGCCCCTGCATACTGCCCCTAATACTGTAGCCACAAGAGTTGGGTATTTTTGCTTCACGAAAGTCTTTGAATGATCCTTCAAAGCTCCTTCCCTAAAAGTCCTGCCTCCATAGATTAATGTACACATAGTTTCGCCTCGTACTGGTTTTGTAGGTCAGTGTTTTCCACCATCTTGTGAAGCAGCAGGAAGTGTCACTGTTCGTACTTCCTGCGGTTTGAGTGTCGCGGAAACTCCCCGGGACCCGATCCTGTTTAATTAAACCATGTGTTAAATAATGTCCCCTGTGCTCCGCTCTCCCCCCCCATCCATCTTCCATCTCTCTTCCTCCCGCCATTCTCTCTTCTTCCAACCTTTTTGCCCTCTCTGTCTCTCCCCCTCTCCTCCTCTTTCTGTCCTTCTGTCTGCTCCTTTCCATTTTTTACCACTCTACCCCTTTTTCTCTCTACTCTCTCCCTCTTTTCCCCCTTTTCCTCTATCCATCCTCTCTCTTTTGTCTTTCTGCTTCAGTATTTTGACCTGGCTGCAGACGTCCTGGCAGAAAACACTCATCTCACCTACAAATTCCTCTCTCCCGTGAGTAAAACATAAAAATGTCACTTTGCTTCACAAATCTAGATTTTGTTGCTGAATCTTGGTATTCCCACAGTACATGTATGAGTTTTTGGACGCACTTCTGACCTGCCAGACAGCACCAGAAGAGGTACATTAAAGACATACTCCCAACTTTTTTGAGTGTTAAGTTGTACTAGGTTTAGTATTAGTTAGGATCTGATTTTCTATACATTTAACAACCCCAATAGTGGCTCAGTAGTTAAGGTATTAATGTATTTTCTTCCATAACCGTTTTGGTTTTGTGTGTGGTCTTCAGGCTTTCCGGAAGTTTGACGAAATGAACGGAAAACTGACGGAGCAGCTTCGGAAAGTGGCCAAACAGGTGAGTCTCATCTGCAGCTTTCTCTGTCACGTCTCTGTATTCTGAGCTTTAAAATGTTTTACTGATCCTAGAGTCTAAGACATCGCTGTAATCGCGGTGTAACGGAACAGAAATAGAGACGATAGACAGATGCACAGACTGAATTAAAGAAATACAACGGTACTTTAGTTGGAGCTACTTGAGTCTGACTTGGTTTCGTGGTTTAAAGCTGCAGGAGGCTCGTTTGGCTCGAGACGATGAAGGCCAGAAGAGGGCGCTGCAGGAGTACGACCAGATGCTGGAGAAGTGAGCACAAAGTTACTACTACTACTACTACTACTACTACTGCTACTACTACTACTACTACTACTACTACTACTACTACTACTACTACTACTACTAATAATACTACTAATAATAATAATAATAATAATAATAATAATAATAATAATAATAATAATAATAATAATCCCTCCTGTGGGCTCACCACCTGCAGAGGGGTTCATAGGGGGGGTCAGGTGCTATGAGTATTGGGCAGCAAACTGCCCCCGTGACCCAGCCGGATTAAGCGGGAGAGGATGGATGGATGGATGGATAATAATAATAATAATGCATTTTATTTATTAGGCGCCTTTCTGGACACCCAGGGTCACCTAAAGACAACATAAACACATTAGTACGATTAACACACATACAGTTAAAGTGGGACAGTATTTAATTGATTGATTGTGTTTAGTATTATTTAGTTATGTATTAAACAGTATTTGAATTACATTATAACAACTAACTACCACAAGTACTACTACCACAACAACTATTAATACTACTACTACTACTGCGACTGTGTTTACTAACTACTACTACTACTACTACTGCTACTACAACAACAAACTACCACAACTACTACTACTGCTACTACTACAGGTACTACAGACGACTACTGGTACTACAACTACCACAACTACTACTTCAACTAGTACTACTACTACTACTACTGCTACTACTACTACTACTAGTACTACTTCAATTACGACTACTGCTATACTGCAACTTCAACTAGTACTACTACTACTACTAGTACTACTACTACTACTACTACTGCTACTACTACAACAACAAACTACCACAGTTACTGCTTCAACAACTACTGCTAATACTACTACTACTATTACTACTGCTACTACTACTAGTACTACTTCAATGACGACTACTGCTATACTGCAACTTCAACTAGTACTACTACTAGTACTACTACTACTACTGCTACTACAACAACAAACTACCACAGCTACTACTTCAACTACTACTACCACAAGTACTACTACCACAACAACTATTAATACTACTACTGTGACTGTGTTTACTAACTACTACTACTTCCACTACTACTACAATGACGACTACTACTACTACGACAACAAAGCTACTACTTCAAATACTACTACTACTACAAAGACTAGTACTTCTACTACAACTACTAACTAGATAAATCATAGATGAATCATTTCTATCAAATCAGTACAAGTCATTTGCAAAGTACTTTCCAGAAAGCATTAAAAATATAAAAAGGTTGTGTATAAAGCAGTAAAATAATAAAAACAACACTAATACTGAAGACTTTTATACCTGCACTCAGTATTATTGTTGTACTACACAGTCGGCCATAATGGGACTGGGTTGAGATCAACATTTGTGGATTTTCCTTTAGGATCTGTCTAAAATGTTTAAATAATGAAAATATGATATAATTTAAATGAATGCAGGAACACTGCTCCTTGTTCACTGGTTTGTCTCTGTGTCCTGCAGGTACATCGTGGTGCTCATGGCTCAGGCCAAGATCTACTGGAACAGAGAGAACTTCCAGATGGTGGAGAAGATCTTCCATAAGTCCGTGGAGGTTTGCAATGAGGACGACACCTGGAAACTGAACGTGGCCCACGTGCTGTTTATGCAGAACAAATACAAGGAGGCCATAGGCTTCTACGAGCCCATCGTCAAGAAGCACTACGACAGCGTGAGTATCGGGGAGCAGCAGCAGGGAGACGGGATCTACGGTGCAGAGGAGGGAAATCCATGGGTCGTTTGTTCGTTTTTCAAAATAAAACCAAAAAACAAATCTTTTCTTCATTATTTGTCTCCAAAACAGATAACGATTCATAGATACTGGGGGGAGCGGAGACCTGGTCCAGTCCTGGTCCAGTCCTGGTCCAGTCCTGGTCCAGTCCTGGCTTAGACCTGGTTCACTCCTGGTTCACTCCTGGTTCAGTCCTGGTTCAGTCCTGGTTCAGTCCTGGTTCAGTCCTGGTTCAGTCCTGGTTCAGTCCTGGCTTAGACCTGGGTCAGTCCTGGTTTAGTCCTGGTTCAGTCCTGGCTTATACCTGGTTCAGTCCCGGCTTAGACCTGGGTCAGTCCTGGTTTAGACCTGGTTCAGTCTTGGCCTAGACCTGGTTCAGTCCCGGGTTAGACCTGGTTCAGTCCCGGCTTTAGACCTGGTTCAGTCCCGGGTTTAGTCCTGGTTTAGACCTGGTTCAGTCCTGGCTTAGACCTGGTTCAGTCCTGGCTTAGACCTGGTTCAGTCCTGGCTTAGACCTGGTTCAGTCCTGGCTTAGACCTGGTTCAGTCCTGGCTTAGACCTGGGTCAGTCCTGGTTTAGACCTGGTTCAGTCCTGGCTTAGACCTGGTTCAGTCCTGGCTTAGACCTGGTTCAGTCCTGGCTTAGACCTGGTTCAGTCCTGGTTTCGGAAAATGGAAAACAACCATTATCTATTTTTTCCATTATTCATTTAAACACAAAAACGAAAACTGAAAAAGAAAAAAAAGTTATCCGACACATAATGAAGAAATTAATTGTTTTTTTGTTTTCTTATTTTTGGTTTATTTTGAAAAACAAATGAACGAATGATACACAAACTGAGGGAGAGAGGATTTATGGTGCAGAGGAGGGAGAACCCATCATTATGACGCCGTGAGTGTCTGAATCAGCACCTGAGACAGTTGCACGTGGTCCCTGAGTCTGTCCTTGGTTCTCAGGCTTGTGTCCGCGTCCTTGTGTCCTTGTGTCCTTGCGTCCTTGCGTCCTTGCGTCTGCGTCCTTGCGTCCTTGTGTCCTTGTGTCCTTGTGTCCTTGCGTCCTTGCGTCCTTGCGTCTGCGTCCTTGCGTCCTTGTGTCCTTGTGTCCTTGTGTCTATGTGCCCGCGTCCTTGTGTCCTTGTGTCCTTGTGTCCTTGTGTCCTTGTGTCCTTGTGTCCTTGTGTCTGTGTGCCCGCGTCCTTGTGTCCTTGTGTCCTTGTGTCCTTGTGTCCTTGTGTCCGCGTCCTTGTGTCCTTGTGTCCTCGTGTCCGCGTCCTTGTGTCCTCGTGTCCGCGTCCTCGTGTCCTTGTGTCCTCGTGTGCGCGTCCTAGCGTCCTTGTGTCCTCGTGTCCTTGTGTCCTTGTGTCCTTGTGTCCTTGTGTCCTTGTGTCGGTGGCGTTGACCTGGGCCTGTTGTTTCAGATGGAGCAGTGCAACATTCAGGAGTGTCCGTGTAAATGCAAACCTTCGGTAAAACTGTGTGCTGCTGCTGTCTGGACCCTCCTGCACTGCTCTGTGTGTGTTCTGTGTGTGCTCTGTGTGTGTGTGTGTGCTCTGTGTGTGTTCTCTGTGTGTGTGTGTGTGTGCTCTGTGTGTCCTCGTGTCCGCGTCCTTGTGTCCTTGTGTCCTTGTGTCCTTGTGTCCTTGTGTCCTCGTGTCTGCGTCCTTGTGTCCTTGTGTCCGCGTCCTTGTGTCCTCGTGTCCTCGTGTCCTCGTGTCCTCGTGTCCTCGTGTCCTTGTGTCCTTGTGTCCTCGTGCCCGTGTCCTTGTGTCGGTGGCGTTGACCTGGGCCTGTTGTTTCAGATGGAGCAGTGCAACATTCAGGAGTGTCCGTGTAAATGCAAACCTTCGGTAAAACTGTGTGCTGCTGCTGCCTGGACCCTCCTGCACTGCTCTGTGTGTGTTCTGTGTGTGCTCTGTGTGTGTGTGTGTGTGTGTGTGCTCTGTGTGTGTGCTCTGTGTGTGTTCTGTGTGTGTGTGTGTGTGTGTGTGTGTGTGTGTGTGTGTGTGCTCTGTGTGTGTTCTTTGTGTGTGTGTGTGTGTGTGTGTGCTCTGTGTGTGTGTGTGTGTGTGTGTGTGTGTGTGTGTGTGTGCTCTGTGTGTGTGTGTGTGTGTGTGTGTGTGTGCTCTGTGTGTGTGTGTGTGCTCTGTGTGTGTGTTTGTGTCTGTGTGTGTTTGTGTGTGTGTGTGCTCTGTGTGTGTGTGCTCTGTGTGTGTGTGTGCTCTGTGTGTGTGTGTGTGTGTGTGTTTGCTCTCTCTGTGTGTGTGCTCTGAGTGTTTTTGGTTTGAGGTGATTCTGTTCTCACTCAGATGCCTTTGGCGACACCTTGTGGCGACAAACACACATTTCTGCTCTGGGCCACTTCATCAACACTTCATGGTGATATTATTTTATCTGAGATGGAATTAAACCAAAATATATCCAGCAATTTATTAAATTATAGGATTTTTTTTATTTCTCAAAAATGCATTTTTACTATGCGTGGGCCCATTTCTCCAGAGATCTGACCTGTAACTGGGCCTGGTGATGTGGCTGCTCGTCTTATTATTTGAATTTTGCCTCTATAAGTTTCGTGATTTTTTTATTTGGTCAATGTTTAACTCATTACATACAATATACAATATATTCAGTGTGATGCCCATAAAATAAAGCATATTCAGTATGTAGAATAATCAAATCAAACACTAAGCAAGTTATTGACCAGGTGGAGGTAGAAGCTAAAGCTTATTGTGCCTTCCCTTATCTCCAACTACAGCACGTTAACCATAAATAGTGCGGTTAGGAGCACATTTGACTGCTGCACACATTTTAAAATGAGATTTCATTCAATTCATCAAATTATTTAATCATATCAAGTCGGATTCCTCTGATTTTTCCCTCAAAAATGTGTCAAACAAAATGTCCTTTCTCCTGATCTTCACAGAGTTGCATGTTCCTCCACAGACCTGTGTTTCCTAATCAGCCTTTCTCGCCCGACAATGATAAAAACAGTGTGTGACTTAATCATATATGTTATACTTTATTCTCTGACACTTGTGTTTTCGTCTCAGATCCTGAACGTGAGCGCCGTGGTGCTGGCAAACCTGTGCGTGTCCTACATCATGACCAGCCAGAACGAAGAGGTAACTCCAGCTCCTCTTCTCTTCAGGGACATTTGACTTTTCGCGTCGTTCTAACGTCGTTCGGGAAGCACGGACCCACCCCCCGGTTTAGGTTCGCGCGGATGTTTGTTGTTTCCATTTGTGGCTAACGTTAAATGTCTCTGTTTGAGGCGGAGGAGCTGATGAGGAAGATCGAGAAGGAGGAGGAGCAGATTTCGTACGATGACCCGGATAAGAAAGTGTTTCACCTGTGCATCGTCAACCTGGTGATCGGGTGAGACGCGACGCAGCCCTGCTGTTTTCCATCAGAAAGAGACGCTTCTGCTAACACGATCAGAACAGACACAAAATGAGGCCTCAAAATGTGTAAAATGCACTCATATGAGCTCTTAACCGCGTCATAACAGATTTCCCTCATTAGTAATTTACCCAGTTGTATTTTGAAAGCTTCAGGCATGTTTAACCCCTGTATTTTTTTTTCTTAATTTTGCTTTTAAAACTGCCCCTTTTACCCCTAAAGAAGTGTTCTACCTCCTTTTGTTCAGTCCAGCCTGTTATTTCACAATCTGCTGCTGTAGTTGTGTCATGAGGCTGTGATAAAAGCTACAGGACCAGAAATAGAGATGAAAATAATCAGAAAATAAAATTAACTCTTTCATAGAAAACACACAGCAAACATGTATAAACAAAAGCTACAAAAATGCAAAATCTCAAGTCTGTAAAATAAATAAAAAAATCTCCTTATTGCCCTAAAAACAAAAAAGTGCAGTGGCTCCATGACTTTTCTGGTCCAGTCCTGGAAACAGCTCCTGTCAGGACCACGGCCAGAGCCACAGCACTTCTGCATTTCCATGGGGTTTACACATTTATATTTGTTCATTTTGAGTGAAATAAACCTTTCAAATAAAAATAGAAAGAGATGCACAATTACACACACCAAGATGTGTAATTTTGCATTTATGTGAGAATTAACTCCACTTAGAGCGACTTTTTCCCTCGTTCTAAACACACACAGTCAGAGGAGTCGACCATCTTGACTCACTTCACTCTTTGGCAAAGTTTGGCTCGATCAAAATGGACGGAGCGCATGAGTTTGGGGAAAACAAAGTTCCTATTGGACACTCGTTTTGCTCCCGTCATCACACAGCGTGAGTGTGACGTAGGATAAAGCCGCAGAAATGTACGGAAACCTCTATGTCTGCACTTTCAGAGGGGAAAAGGACGTTTCTGTCTTTTACACTTACAAAGTTCTGCGGTTATAGAAACATATTCCTCAGTATCGTATACAATAAAGTAGGTCTTCGAGGGTTAAACAAAAAAGTAAAGTAAAGCTCCGTTTGAGGCTTGAGTGCTCAGGAGATTTCCCCTACCCCCTATCCCCGCCCACTGCTCAGTGCTTAAGTTTTTCTTATAATAAACTAGTCTCTGGGTCCTGCGTGTCTGGGGTTTTCAGATTCTACTAGATGGGGGCAAGAGACAGTTTTTCTCCTTTTTTTTTTTCTTTTTTTTACTGTTTTTGTTAGAACATTTTGGTAGAAATAATGTCAGACCGACAAAAGAATAAAAAAAAAAATTATTAAAAATATCATAATAATATGAATAATGATAAAATAAAGTCAAACAGGAAACCATGAAGCAAACGCCATGTGCAAAGATGTATACAAATGTACGTGCCGGTACATTAGGATTTGTTTGGTCGTAATATTTCCACTTTCTCCAGCACAGTTCACCTTTATCTGAGGAGTGACTCAAAGAAAATTCGTTGTTCGTTCCATAACCTGAATTTCGTTGATTAAGTCGATCCATTCGGAAATCGCAGGCGGTTTGTCTGAACAAAGTATCTGTCCTTTTTTGGTACGTTTCCCAAGTAAAATACACTAAAATCCAGTTGCAGACCTGTAATAAGCTTAATATTTTTAATGGGCTCTGTCCAGTATGAGGCAGAATATGTGAAAATGTCCACAGTTTCTCCAACAACTGTCCCGTGCCGTCAGTTTTTCCCTTTCGATCACATTGTACCATGAAATATCCAAAAGGTAAACTCCTAAATGTTGAACCTGAACATTTCTATTCGTGATTAGACCCAAGAACTCGCTGTATTACAACAGAAACCTGCATTTGAACAACATATTCATCTCAGCTGACCTCATCTGTGTTAAATATTATTGTAGAATGTTGTGACTACAGGGGCCCAGGCTTTAATAACAATGACATTATGGAACACAGTTAATCAGCGTTTCGACATTTGTAAAAGGGCAGAACTACATCCAGTGTCGCTCAAAGAAATAAATCAAAAACTTCTCGACGTGACTCAGAAAAGTCAAGTTTATTTGTACAGCACAGTTCATACACAAAGTCATTCAAAGTGTCTGACAGAATAAGAAACGCATTAAAATCACAACACAGACAAATCGGAACATAAATAATCATCATAAAATTTACAAATCGATTAACTTTGATTCACCTTTTTTCCCCAGGACGCTGTACTGTGCAAAAGGAAACTACGACTTCGGCATCTCCCGAGTCATTAAGAGTCTGGAACCCTACAACAAGAAGGTCAGTCACAGCCAAACGCGCTGCAAACCTCTAACGCTCATGCTCATTTTCACAGGTGTCGGTACTAAAAAAGTCCCACGGGTTTGGTTTTGTTCAGGTACGATTTATATTTGTACAGGGACAGTGCACAGCGACACATTAACAAAGACAGAAGTTACAGGAAAGACGCCCGTTTACACCTGTCGTCCCCGAGGTGGAAATAATCCCCAAACATTCCACTTTTTTATGAAATGTGCTAAATAAATACACAGTTTCCAAAGTGCTGCGCAAATACAGAGTAAAAACAAATGATGATAAAATAAAGATAAGCTCAGATTTGATCGCACTAGACTCAAATAAAATGAGAGCACAAACCATACGGTCAGATTAAATCACACTAAAACAATAAAACCATGAAAATAAGAGGAGAGCAAAACCGTAGAATAGCAATAAATAGATAAAAGCAACAAAATAAATTAAACTACTGAAGTCCAGGGCAAAGGGGAGAGTTCAATTTGTGAACTGGACAAGAGTTTTAGGTAGAAGACGTTTCACCGCTCGTCCAGGCTGCTTCTTTAGTTCTCAACTGAACTATTTCAGTAGTAGTAATAATAATAATTAAAGCCGCTCGCGGCAATGATGCTCCTCGCCCGGTGCGCACGCCCCTTCCAGGCAACCGCTGAGGTCTCGTGACCGCCCTGGCATGACTCTCTCCTCCCGACAGCTCGTCCCCAGAAAAATTACATAGGGCACCTTTAATATTTGAAAATGGGAACGATCTAGAGCCAAATTATAGAAACTAGGCCACAGGTCACATGACTTTTATAATCAAGAGCACTGTCAGACTAAGACTGTGCATAAAAACAGACCCTCCAACAGAAAAAGTTACATAGTGCGCCTTTAAACATATTTTGGGAGAGTATTTGCCTTGCTGGCCAACCATGGAAAATACCCCATATCCATAATGTATTTTTGATGCGTGAGCACGCATAGAATTTAATACCCATTTTTGGGACAGATCCGATAATGTTGATGTTTCATGTCTGAGTAGGGGGCGCTATAGAGTTCACTTTTCATATACTTTATAGTTTATTATATTCAGTCCATGTTCAAGCTTTAGTGATTCAAATTTCAGCACAATCAGACAAAGTCTGTGCGTGTAGTAATTTTTGAACTATTTATTGGGGGAGTCTTTGCGCCCCTGCTGGCCAACCGTGGGAAACACCCCATATCCATAATATATTTATTTGCCTGCTTTGATACAGAGAATTGAATACCCAAATTTGGTACAAATCCGATAATGTTGACGTTTCTTGTATAGGCTAGGTGGCGCTATAGAGTAACTTTTCATATGCTTTATAGTTTATTATAATCAAGCCCTAATCAGGCATTAGTGATTCAAATTTCAGCACGATCAGACAAAGCCTGTGTGTGTAGGCATTTTTAAACTATTTTTTTAGGGAGACTTTGCGCCCCTGCTGGCGAACGATGAAAATTGCACCATGTCTATAATATAAGATTTTGCTTGAAATCATGCATAGAATTTAATCCTCAAATTTGGTCCAAATCCGATAATGTTGACGTTTCACGTATACACTAGGTGGCGCTACAGAGTTCACTTTTATTATATTTCATATTTCATCACATTCAGGCTGGGATCACACAATAGTGATGTGAGTTTGAGCTCTGTAGGCCAAAGCCTGTGGCCGTGAGAGGGCATCAAAGAAACAGGAAACGAAGGTGTTATTCGCCGGCGTGCTACGGACAAACCGTGAAAAACTGCGCTGAGAAAAATGATGCGTTTGTGGAGCCACATCTGTAGATGTGACGTGTCAAATCTGAGCTCGTTTGGACCAAAACCAAGACACTTGAAGACTTTGGCGTGCCAGTCAAAACAGCGGGCGTGAGTTTTTGATCCAATATGGCCGACTTCCTGTTGGTCATAGGGCGGTGTGACAATGACATTTTCTGCTTGTCTCCTTGTTTTCTATCACTGTCCTGAATTTTTGTCGGCCTACGCCAAAATATGCTTTTCAGCTCCCCATAGACTTTCAATTTTTGACTTTTCCAGGGGCGCTGTCGAGTGGGGGCACTTTGGGCATTGTCGCGATGCCCGTTTTATCAAATTTTTCGCCGGACCGGTCGATCTGATACCCCCATGTGAGACTTTTCGTCGATGTTCAGGGGTCAAAAATGCGATCATTTTGGCGGAAGAAAATAATAATAATTAAAGCCGCTCGCGGCAATGATGGCCCTCGCCCGGTGCGCCACGCCCCTCTCCCAGGCAACCGCTGAGGACTCGCGACCGCCCTGACACGACTCTCTCCTCCCGACAGCTCGTTCCACCAGAAAAAATTACATAGGGCACCTTTAATATTTGAAAATGGGAACAATCTAGAGCCAAATTATAGAAAACGATGCCACAGGTCACATGACTTTTATAATCAAGAGCACTGTCAGACTAAGACTGTGCATAAAACAGACCACTCCAACAGAAAAAGTTTCATAGTGCACCTTTAAACATATTTTGGGGGGGAGTATTTGCCCTTTGTGGCCAACCATGGAAAATACCCCATATCCATAATGTATTTTTTGGTCGTAGATACGCATAGAATTTAATACCCATATTTGGTACAAAATCCGATAATGTTGATGTTTCATGTCTGGATAGGGGGCGCTATAGAGTTCACTTTTCATATACTTTATAGTTTATTATATTCAGTCCATGTTCAAGCTTTAGTGATTCAAATTTCAGCACAATCAGACAAAGTCTGTGCGTAGTAATTTTTGAAGACTATTTATTGGGGAGTCTTTGAGCCCTCTGCTGTCCAACCGTGGGAAACACCCATATCCATAATATATTTATTTGCCTGCTTTGATACAGAGAATTGAATACCCAAATTTGGTACAAATCCGATAATGTTGGCGTTTCTTGTATAGGCTAGGTGGCGCTATAGAGTAACTTTCATATGCTTTATAGTTTATTATAATCAAGCCTAATCAGAGCATTAGTGATTCAAATTTAAGCACGATCAGACAAAGCCTGTGTGTGTAGGCATTTTTAAACTATTTTTTAGGGAGTCTTTGCGCCCTGCTGGCGAACGATGAAAATTGCACCATGTCCATAATATAAGATTTTGCTTGAAATCATGGATAGAATTTAATCCCCAAATTTGGTACAAATCCAATAATGTTGACGTTTCACGTATACACTGGTGGCGCTACAGAGTTCACTTTTATTATATTTCATATTTCATCACATTCAGGCCGGCATCACACAATAGTGATGTGAGTTTGAGCTCTGTAGGCCAAAGCCTGTGGCCGTTAGAGGGCATCAAAGAAACAGGAAACGAAGGTGTTCTTCGCCGGCGTGCTACGGACAAACCGTGAAAAAGTGCGCTGAGAAAAATGATGCGTTTGTGGAGCCACAACTGTAGATGTGACGTGTCAAATCTGAGCTCGTTGGACCAAAACCAAGACACTTGAAGACTTTGGCGTACACGCAGTCAAAACAGCGGCGAGTTTTTGATTCAATATGGCCGACTTCCTGTTGGTCATAGGGCGGTGTGACAATGACATTTTCTGCTTGTCTCCTTGTTTTCTATCACTGTCCTGAATTTTGTCGGCCTACGCCAAAATATGCTTTTCAGCTCCCCATAGACTTTCAATTTTTGACTTTTCCAGGGCGCTGTCGAGTGGGGGCACTTTGGGCATTGTCGCGATGCCCGTTTTATCAAATTTTTTGCCGGACCGGTCGATCTGATACCGCCATGTGAGACTTTTCGTCGATGTTCAGGGGGTCAAAAATGCGATCATTTTGGCGGAAGAAAATAATAATAATAATAAAAAGAAACCAACGAAGAACAATAGCCCTCGCCACTTCGTTAGGCGAGGGCCAAGAATACAGAAACCAACGAAGAACAATAGCCCTCGCCACTGCGTTAGGCGAGGGCCAATAATAATAATATTGCATTTTATTTATTTGGCGTCTTTCTGGACACCCACGGTCTCCTTACAACAACAGCTGCAGCGCGTTTCACAGACACATGTCCTCAGAGACGCTTTGCAGAGCTTTATGAACAGAGCTTTGTTCGTTCACTCCAGACCCGCTGGTGTAAACTACCACCAACACTCACGCACACACCACTTTAAAACACCTACAGGGCCTGTTTTTATGGGTTTGCTTTTCGAGTACGTGTGTAGAATCCTTCAGTCGTCCAGGTAGAATCCAGGGCTAAGGGGAGAGTTTAATTTGTGAACTGAAGAAGCAGCCTGGACGAGCGGCAAAACGTCTTCTACCTAAAACTCTTCTCCAGTTCACAGACTGAACTCTCCCCTTTGCCCTGGATTCTACCTGGACGACTGTGGGATTCTACGCACATACTAAATGTATTTATTTATTAACCTTTATTTAACCAGGACGTCCCGTTGAGATTAAAAACCTGTTTTTCGCGGGAGTCCTGTCCAAGAGGCAGCAGTAAATTCACACAGTTACATTATTACAGACAAATACAGAGGAGGTAAAAACAGTAAAACGACTGCATGGACTCTTAGGTTAGACTCTTAGATTAGACTTGAAAGCATCAGAGACATGAAATTATCTAAGTTCCTTCTGCAACATGTTCCGAGATGAAGGTGCAGAGTCGACAAAAGCTTTTTTGCCACGTTCAGTCCGAGCGAATGGAACAGAGCGAGAGACGATCCCGTGAGCGAAGAGAAGATGAACCGCTTCTTCTCTGTGACAAATGAACAAATATAGGTGGGCAATAGTCCAAGTCGAGCCTTATAGATGAAACTGAACCAGTGAGTCCTATGAACAAAAAATACAGATTCAGTGTGTGCAATATATAATATATTGAAGAGAAAAAGCTGTTTGCTGCAGGTGTTCCAGTCAGTGAGAGCAGGTAGATTTACCTGTGTGAAGTCGCCCCATCAAACTCAAACCTGCACAAAACCCATGTCAATCGTTTATGCTGCAAAAAGTTTCGTTTGTGCTTCTTTAGTTTTGGAGAAACGATACTTTTACAGGTCAAACTGGAGTCAGTCCCACAGGAAGAAGAAAAATGCTCGAAAACGCCCAAAATGGAGTCAGTCGTTTGTGCTGCAAAAAGTTTTGTTTGTGTGATTCTGGTTCTTCAGATATTTACAGTTTTATTTTGGTCGATGACGTCGTCCAGAACCTCAGAATGTGAAACAGCCTCAAAACAAGAAGAAAATGATAGAAAACGTTTGTATTTGTTTGTGCTGTGAAGATAAACGACCTGAGGCTGTGGAAAAGTCTGTCTCAGTCTTTAGTCATTTGCTTTTGATTCATATTTTATAGAATAACACAGACTTTTCCACAGCCTCAGATTGTTTCTCTTCACGAGTTTGTCTCCGTCAGCTGAGCAGAAATGACGTCCTATAATTACAGCAGAAATAATAATGAAGAATTTTAGAAATAAACTCACACAAATGAAACTGTCACAAAACAGCACAAACCAAATACAAACGTTTTCTATCATTGGAAAAAAGGAGCAAACCTTTAAACACAAATGAAATCCAGGCTCTCCAAAAAAGTCCAAATTGCACGAGGTAAAGTATAAAGTAAAAGGTCTTTATTTAGATGAGCAAAGCCGACATGACTGGTCTTCATCAGGGCTTAGTTTAAACATATTTAATATACTGACAGGACAGAAATGAATCACTCAATTTTTTAATCTCTTGGCAGCACTTTATACACACAGATGAACTGCTGAACTGCTGATGCTCAAACACAGACGCGTCATTCAGCCTCGTGCAGTCGTGCGTTACATAAATGAAGCTCGGGTGTTGTATTGATTTCCGTTGGTCGTGTTTAAATCAAAGTGCTGTGTATTTTCAGAGCAGTGAACCTAAATAGCGGCTGCAGGGGTCCGGCCCCTCTCCGGGCTCCGGCCTCTCTCCGGGCTCCGGCCCCTCTCCGGGCTCCAGCTGCACAAACAGCCCCAGTATAAATAAACACACTGTACAGAGGAGAGACGCAGGAAAGATCTGGAAACTTCACTCACATTAAGTGACTTCACTGTATGTAGAGTTTTAGGGGGTCTGTCTGAAGCTCTGTTACACACGTTTAGGGTGATCAGAAATTCAAAATAAAAAACTGGGACACTCGGTTTGTGGTGGTTCATAATAAACTGTGAAACAAGTGCGTCATTAAGGAAAACTGTCATGTAGAGACCAAGACTAACATGAGTCAGTACAGTCACATTTTCTTTGTGTTTTGGTCATTTTTAAGCAGCTTTTTTGTATTTTACCTAAACAAATGACAATTTATGCAGCTCTTTACTGTTTTCAGGGTTTAAATTGGTCAAAAATAAGGTCACTGGGACATTTCTTGTATAAAACTGGGATAAATCACTGGTTTTGTATAAATCTGCTGGGACAGGGGACACAGACCCTGGGACTGTCCCGGGTCAATAGGGACGTGTGGTCATTACATTTCTTAATTCACCCAAATAAATAATTTGAACACTCACATTGTCCAGTTGCAAAGGAAACTGGTGTATGGGGAAGTCATAGCCAACACGGAGATGTCAGAATGCCGTTTTTTCACTTTTTGTGGTCGCTGAATTTCAAATTACATTTATTGTCTGTGTCTTTGTCTCTCTGTGTGTCTGTGTGTCTGTGTGTCTGTGTGTCTGTGTGTCTGTGTGTCTGTGTCTCTGTCTCTCTGTCTGTGTGTCTCTGTCTGTCTCTGTGTCTCTGTCTGTGTCTGTGTCTCTGTCTGTCTCTGTGTCTGTGTCTCTGTCTGTCTCTGTCTGTCTCTGTGTCTCTGTGTCTGTCTCTGTGTCTGTGTCTGTATCTCTGTGTCTGTGTCTCTGTCTGTAGCTGGGCACAGACACGTGGTTCTATGCGAAGCGCTGTTTCCTGTCTCTGCTGGAGAACATGTCCAAACACATGGTTCTGCTCCGAGACGCCGTGGTCCAGGAGTGTGTGCAGTTCCTCTACCACTGTGAAGGTAAGGCCAAGACCTGCTTTAGACCGGGTTTAGACCTGCTTTAGACCGGGTTTAGACCTGCTTTAGACCGGGTTTAGACCTGCTTTAGACCGGGTTTAGACCTGCTTTAGACCGGGTTTAGACCTGCTTTAGACCGGGTTTAGACCTGCTTTAGACCCGCTTTAGACCGGGTTTAGACCTGCTTTAGACCGGGTTTAGACCTGCTTTAGACCGGGTTTAGACCTGCTTTAGACCGGGTTTAGACCTGCTTTAGACCGGGTTTAGACCTGCTTTAGACCGGGTTTAGACCTGCTTTAGACCGGGTTTAGACCTGCTTTAGACCGGGTTTAGACCTGCTTTAGACCGGGTTTAGACCTGCTTTAGGCCAGGTTTAGACCCTGGTTTAGGCTGGGTTTAGACCCTGGTTTAGGCTGGGTTTAGACCCTGGTTTAGGCCGGGTTTAGACCTGCTTTAGACCGGGTTTAGACCTGCTTTAGACCGGGTTTAGACCTGCTTTAGACCGGGTTTAGACCTGCTTTAGACCGGGTTTAGACCTGCTTTAGACCGGGTTTAGACCTGCTTTAGGCCAGGTTTAGACCCTGGTTTAGGCCGGGTTTAGACCCTGGTTTAGGCCGGGTTTAGACCCTGGTTTAGGCCGGGTTTAGACCTGCTTTAGGCCGGGTTTAGACCTGCTTTAGACCGGGTTTAGACCCTGGTTTAGGCCGGGTTTAGACCTGCTTTAGACCGGGTTTAGACCCTGGTTTAGGCCGGGTTTAGACCTGCTTTAGACCGGGTTTAGACCTGGTTTAGTCCTGGTTTAGACCTGGTTTAGACCTGGTTTAGTCCTGGTTTAGACATGGTTTAGACCTGGTTTAGAACTGGTTTAGACCTGCTTTAGTCGCGGTTTAGACCTGGTTTAGACATGGTTTAGACCTGGTTTAGACCTGGTTTAGATCTGGTTTAGTCACGGTTCGGTCTCAGTTCAATTCTTGTTTAACTCTGGTTTACTCTTAATTCAGTTCTAGTTTAGTCCTGATTCAGTCCTGGTTCAGTCCTGGTTCAGTTCTAGTTCAGTCCTAATTCAGTTCTAGTTTAGTCCTGGTTCAGTTCTAGTTTAGTCCTGGTTCAGTTCTGGTTTAGTCCTGGTTCAGTCCTGGTTCAGAGGTGAAAAGTGCAACATTCAGTTTTATTTAAAATATGTTTTATTAATGAGATCAGTGCATTAAATAAATACATTCCACCAGCGCAACGTCGACGTTACAGTTTGAACAAACCGTTCCCTTAAACACGTTTGATAAGGACATAAACACGGCTCCAGAGCTCATGGATTCTGAAGAAAAGCCTTTCACATTAATTTAAAGCTTTAACACGGAATATTACTGATGTGAGCGTGACCTATACTTAAGACTGTATCACAACATTTACTCTAATAATACGTTCAGTTCTACCTCTCACTACTAACTACATCCTGCATTTAAAAGTGGGAAAATATGTGTTTCCATAGCAACAATATGTGTTTCCATAGCAACAAAGTACACAGCCTAAAGTTGCACTATTTCAGGTGGGCAGTGGCAAAATGTTTCTGTCTCGCATTTATTTCATTATTATTGCTCAAAAATACATGGGGAAAAACATGGATTCTGTCTGTCAGCGAACTCGCCGCTCCACAGATCTGACGCGTAACTGTAAATGAAGTGTTTTTTTTTATTATCTGCGCGCCGTTCCTGACTTCTGTTCCGTGTTTCCGTGTTTGCAGTTTACGGCAAAGAGGTGCCGGCGATCATCGAGGCGCCGCTGGAGGAGACGCACGTTCACATCGGTAAAAACACGGTCACGTACGAAGCCCGAGTCCTAAAGGCGCTTTTTTATGATGTCACCGGGTGGAACAAATGAACGGACCGGTGAACGAGCCGGAAACTGCCGGAAACTGCCGGAAACATGACTGAAGATGCTCGAATGACCCAGAGATTAGGTTTGACACTTTGCCCTCAGGTAAATCAGGCGCCTGCGTCAAACTCAAACCTGCACAAAAACTGTCAGTCGTTTGTGTTTCGTTTGTGCTGCAAAATGGAGAAACGATTCTTTTACAGATCAAATTGGAGTCAGTCGGCCCAACAGGAAGCTTCAAAAAGCTCTAAAACGCCCAAAATGGAGTCAATCGTTTGTGCTGCAAAAAGTTTTGTTTGTGCGACTCTGGTTCTTCAGATATTTGCAGTTTTATTTTCTGCCGATGACGTCGTCCAGAAGCTCAGAATGTGAAACAGCCTCAAAACAGGAAGAAAATGATAGAAAACGTTTGTATTTGGTTTGCAGATGTGTTTTAGCTCATTCCTCATGGATTAAAGGAAATTTGCGATAAAAACCCTCAGACTTTTTGAGGGCAGCGTATCGAACTTATATTATTCTCTTGTACAAGTTTGAATTTGTAGAGTTTGGGCGATTTTTATGAACAGATTTCTTAAGGAGGACTGCGGTTTCAGAAAAAGGCAGCTGGGTTTATTCATATAAGGATCCACAAATCCACCTTAAGACTAGAGTTTGTTTGTTGTTAACTACATTTGCATTATTTTTGTGATAAAATTTGTATGTAAAATAAAAGTGATGTGAATTTTGAGGAGCAGAAGGCAAAACTCCTCAAATAAAAACATTCTGAATTCAAGTCTCCTTAAACTTCGCCTGGGTGTGCCTGCTCCGGTCTTTATAGCTCCCCGGTTTAGACCTGGTTTAGTCCTGGTTTAGATCTGGTATAGAGTTTGGTTTAGTCCCAGTTAAGTCCCATTTCCAAGCCTGGTTTAGTCCTGGTTTAGTCCTGGTTTAGTCCTGGTTTAGTCCTGGTTTAGTCTTCTTTAGTCCTGGTTTTAGTCCTGGTTTAGTCCTGGTTTAGTCCTGGTTTAGTCCTGGTTTAGTCTTCTTTAGTCCTGGTTTTAGTCCTGGTTTAGTCCTGTTTTGTCCCATTTCCAGGCCTGGTTTAGTCCTGGTTTAGTCCTGGTTTTAGTCCAGGTTTAGTCCCATTTCCAGGCCCGGTTTAGTCCTGGTTTAATCCTGGTTTAGTCCCATTTCCAGGCCTTGTTTAGTCCTGGTTTAGTCCTGGTTTAGTCCCATTTCCAGGCCTGGTTTAATCCCGGTTTTAGTCTTGGTTTAGTCCCATTTCCAGGCCCTGTTTAGTCCTGGTTTTAGTCCTGGTTTTAGTCCTGGTTTTAGTCCTGGTTTAGTCCTATTTCCAGGCCTGGTTTAGTCCTGGTTTAGTCCTGGTTTAGTCCTGGTTTTAGTCCTGGTTTAGTCCTATTTCCAGGCCTGGTTTAGTCCTGGTTTAGTCCTGGTTTAGTCCTGGTTTTATTCCTGGTTTAGTCCCAGTTCCAGGCCTGGTTTAGTCCTGGTTTAGTCCTGGTTTAGTCCTGGTTTTATTCCTGGTTTAGTCCTGGTTTTAGTCCTGGTTTAGTCCTATTTCCAGGCCTGGTTTAGTCCTGGTTTAGTCCTGGTTTTATTCCTGGTTTAGTCCCAGTTCCAGGCCTGGTTTAGTCCTGGTTTAATCCTGGTTTAGTCCTGGTTTTATTCCTGGTTTAGTCCCAGTTCCAGGCCTTGTTTAGTCCTGGTTTTAGTCCTGGTTTTAGTCCTGGTTTAGTCCTATTTCCAGGCCTGGTTTAGTCCTGGTTTAGTCCTGGTTTAGTCCTGGTTTTATTCCTGGTTTAGTCCCAGTTCCAGGCCTTGTTTAGTCCTGGTTTTAGTCCTGGTTTTAGTCCTGGTTTTAGTCCTGGTTTTAGTCCTGGTTTTAGTCCTGGTTTAGTCCTATTTCCAGGCCTGGTTTAGTCCTGGTTTAGTCCTGGTTTAGTCCTGGTTTAGTCCTGGTTTAGTCCTGGTTTTATTCCTGGTTTAGTCCTGGTTTTATTCCTGGTTTAGTCCTGGTTTTAGTCCTGGTTTAGTCCTGGTTTTAGTCCTGGTTTTAGTCCTGGTTTAGTCCTATTTCCAGGCCTGGTTTCGTCCTGGTTTCGTCCTGGTTTAGTCCTGGTTTAGTCCTGGTTTTAGTCCTGGTTTAGTCCCATTTCCAGGCCTGGTTTAGTCCTGGTTCCAGGCCGGGTTCAGGACAGTGGTCTCTTGGTGATGTCTTGCTCGGTGAGGTAATAGTTCAGGTATCCTCCCAGAGCCCCCACGGCCACTCCGGTCATGTGACTCGAACAGCCGTCTGCGGAGAGACATGAGGAAGTTAGAGTCCTGGTTTAGACCTGGTTTAGACCTGGTTTAGTCCTGGTTTAGTCCTGGTTTAGTCCTGGTTTAGTCCTGGTTTAGTGCTGCTTCAGAACTATAGCTGTGGTTTAGTTGTTAAGCGTTTTTTTCCCAGTTGAAATGCCGCTCTTTTCCTTTTTGTCCGTTTAAAGTGGGACTAAACACCAAAATGCCCCTAAAACCACATTTAAAACAGAGCTGCTAAACTGAAGGGATCGAGCAGCCCGGTGTTTTCATGCATGTTTCTCACCGAGCAGAACTTTCTCTCTCCTCTTGACTCTGTGATGAGGCTGAAGCTGCTCCAGAAGCTCCTCCCCGATGCGCTCAGACACCACGTTCCCTGAAAATAACCAACAAAAACAACACGCTGACATGTCGGTAATGTTTGAATCCAGGTGAATATTAATGATGGGATGAGTAAACGAGTGTCGTACTGTCGCGACCGAAGCAGCCGACTTCCACGTCCTGAAGGCGAAGGATGTGCTGCAGCCAGTCGACTTTGTAGAAGTCTGAGAAACCGGCCAATCCGCAAACCAGGACTGAAACAAAGCAGCAGAAACAGGACTGAAACAAAGAAGGAACAGAACCACGGCTGAAACAAGAAAAGAACCAGGACTGAAACTAGAGAAAGAAAATAAAAACAGGACTGAAACAAGAAACGAAAAGAACCAGGACTGAAACAAGAAACGAAAAGAACCAGGACTGAATCTAGAAAATCAAAGAACCAGGACTGAACAAGAGAAAGAAAAAAAACAGGACTGAAACAAGAAAAGAAAAGAACTAGGACTGAAACTAGAAAAGAACCAGGACTGAAAGAAGAAAAGAAACAAACCAGGACTGAAAGAAGAAAAAGAACTAGGGCTGAAACAAAGCAGCAGAAACAGGACTGAAACAAGAAAAGAATCAGGACTGAAAGAATAAGAGAAAAGAACCAGGACTGAAATTACAAAAGAACCAGGACTGAAACAAGAAAAGAAACAAACCAGGACTGAATCTAGAAAAGAAAAGAACCAGGACTGAAACAAGAAACGAAAAGAACCAGGACTGAATCTAGAAAAGAAAAGAACCAGGACTGAACAAGAGAAAGAAAAAAAACAGGACTGAAACAAGAAAAGAAAAGAACTAGGACTGAAACTAGAAAAGAACCAGGACTGAAACTAGAGAAAGAAAATAAAAACAGGACTGAAACAAGAAAAGAAAAGAACCAGGACTGAAACTAGAGAAAGAACAGGACTGAAACAAGAAAAGAAAAGAACCAGGACTGAAACAAGAAACGAAAAGAACCAGGACTGAATCTAGAAAATCAAAGAACCAGGACTGAACAAGAGAAAGAAAAAAAACAGGACTGAAACAAGAAAAGAAAAGAACTAGGACTGAAACTAGAAAAGAACCAGGACTGAAACAAGAAAAGAATCAGGACTGAAAGAATAAAAGAAAAGAACCAGGACTGAAATTACAAAAGAACCAGGACTGAAACAAGAAAAGAAACAAACCAGGACTGAAAGAAGAAAAAGAACTAGGGCTGAAACTAGAAAAGAACCAGGACTGAAACAAGAGAAAGAAAATAAAAACAGGACCGAAACTAGAAAAGAAAAGAACCAAGACTGAAAGAAGAAAAGAAAAGAACCAGGACTGAATCCAGAAAAGAACCAGGACTAAAACAAGAGAAAGAATAGAACTAAACTTGAAACAAGAAAAGAACCAAACCAGGACCAGGAAAGAAGAGAAAGAAAAAACAGGACACAAACAAGAAAAGAAAAGAACGAGGACTGAAACAAGAGAAAGAAAAGAACGAGGACTGAAACAAGAGCAAGAAAAGAACCAGGACTGAAACAAACCACCCGCGTTGCTAAACTGAACACAGTTTCCCGTCAACACAAAACACAAGACGAGCTCAAGATCTGGACGTGGAAGTTTACCTGAACCGTAAAGCTGCACTGCTACACAATGCAGCTTCAAGTATGAAATCGTCACATTCTAGAGCCTGAAAACCGCCCATGAGCATCGCTTGGTGTTGTGAGGAACCACGTGACCCCCCACCCCGAACGGAAACAAGAAAATAAACCGCACTGTTCTCGAGGAAGATGTCGGCGTTGAGGGCCCCCAGTCCGTCTGTGAGCAGGTCCCGGTTGGTCTTCATCATGTTGGAGCAGAAGATCCTCTGGTAGCTCTGCTCCGTCATGTTCAGACGAGAAGGACGAGTATCGCCTTTGAGGAGGTCACTGCAGCCTTTCTGAGGGAGGAGAGAAAAACCACGGTCACACACGGTGAATCGACGGGTACAAAATGCCAGAACACTCTCAGGGACCCCCATTCACCCCGACCCAAGAGCTCCGGGTCGGCTCTGTTCACACTTACAGGGACATTTCTGACTTCTGGACATAGTTCCTCATTTCCTCGTGAGCCAGAGTGTTGGAGACGTGTGGAGACACTTGTTTAAATCTTCCTGCAGTCCTTGTATTTGCAGAGGGGCTGGTGCTGGGCTAGTGCAGGTCAATGGCCACAGTCGTCCTGCCACTAAAAACAGTCTGACCCACTCCACAGACCCGAGGAAAAACTATTAGAACTCCAGACTGTCCCTGTGAACGTCTGTGTCCACAGAATCATGTCTGAAATAAAACTAATCTGGTGTCGCCTGAATCGTCGCATGTTGAGGGACTATTTTCTCATATATCAGTGCGCCACTGCCGAGCTTCTATCAGGAAGAACAACTCACTGCTGCTCAGACAGAAATCCTTCAAACTGCTTCTAAAATTATTCTTAAGTGTCTTCCCAAGAACTGTCGACTCCAGCAGAAGCAACAAGTGAAGATCGACTACTGACGGTGAAGAAGAGAAACTGAAAGTTGTTGAAAGAAAATGGTTCGGGAATGTATTTTTTTTAGCGTTTTTCAAAAAATATAATTCACTCTTAAATAACCAGGATTAGAAACGACATCGGCGATCGAGTCTTTTGGGCTTTTGTGCAGTGGGAAATCAGCAGAGGGAAGTGTGAGGTGCTTATAAAGTTGTTTTCTAACGTTTCCAGACACTAATGAGTGAACCAGGCAGAGCGTTTGGTTTGTTAGACTCGTGGCTGTTGTCAGATGGGTTAAAGTGGTGTTAAGCTTCTTCAGTCTGAAGCAAATTGTCGTTTTACGTGGAAGTTCAGAACTTGCCCCCATCACTACACTAGTTTGTTGCCTTGACAGACTCACTGCCACAGTGAGATCTCCACCGAGGAAACACTGATCTGTGCCGTTTTTTGGCTTCTGACAGAATTCACCACCTCTAGAAACGGACTTTAGCTTCAGACGTGCAGGAGTTCAACTTTAAATTCTCTTAGACACTCGCTTATTCCACGTGTTTATAAAGTCTGTTTGTAACTGAGGAAACCGAGCAGTGGCACTGACCATGTGTCCGATCATGAAGTAGAGCAGCTGGTGGGAGAGGGAGTAAAAAGGGCAGCCGAAGCGCGTCATCATGTCTCTGCACTGTTTGGTCACGATGCACGGGGTCCCGTTCTGCTTCCTGAGGACGACACGTAAACAACACGTCTGTTTAATTATGGAAAAAGCGTCCGGGATTAATGGAGCACAGGTGCAGTTTGCTGTGGAAGTGTCAGATTACAGATTTGTCGACCTGGTTTATGGTTCGTATCTGTGATCGCCGGGCCTTTTCTCACCTGACGCCACTTCAGACGACCTTCTGTTTGAATTACCGAGAGAAACACAACTGTCCTCCAAACTGGCTTCTCTGTCAGCACAAACGAACTGAGAAAATCTTAAAAATTCATGACATTATTTAATTACAGAAACGCGGCGCCTGTGTTTCATTACAGATGTTTTTATTGCTAAGAAAAGTTTCTGTTACTAAGAACACTGATGTTTAGGGTCTACAACCTGGATGTTCTGACCTCAAACGTCCCACAGAATCACACGAAACTGATTAATTACATTTTTGTTTATCTATACTGACAGAGACGACGCTGAACTTTGTGGAAAGGCCCAATAATTAGAGAGATACAAACCATAAACCAGGTCAACAACTCTGCATTTAAGTTACACAGCAGTCGAACCTGTCTCCAGTTTAAACTGTAGATGTGAGCAGAGGTGGAAAAAGTACTGAAAAACTGTAATTAAGTAAAAGTATCTTCACTTGGCTTAAGGTAAAAGTAAAAAATAACCATCTAAAAATATACTAAAGTAAGTAAAAGTAAAAAAGTACTTCATTTAAATTGTAATTTGAGTAAAAGTTCCTTAGTTAGTTTAAATTATTTGGTGTAAAAAGGATAAATTATAAATTTAATCCAGCACAAGTTGTTTTACTTGAGGTGACTTGACTTTTAGGTGATTCATGCAAACTTTGTTCACTGCAAATGTTGTTTGTTTTAAAGACACTGAGTGACAAACACTAACAAACACTGAGCTCTTCCTTCTTTTTAGAGAACTTAGAGCTTTAGCTGCGGCTGAAGGATCTGATGGAAACTGATGCCACTTTTTGTGACAGGAAGTGGTGAACAGTGATGTAGCGAGTTATGCAACAGGAAGTGTGGTTAGAGGCAGAGCCATGCATCTTTGTCTTATGTGGTAATGATTGAGATCTTGTAAACTGACTGGACATCGGGCGATGTTGTAACATACGGTACCCAATCCAATCCACTTTATTTATACAGCACATTTCATAAACTGAAAGCGTTTCCAAAGTGCTGCACAAAAACATCATTTAAAATAAACAAATAAACACAGAAACTGTTTAAAATAAACAAGTAATCAAATGCCCTACCAGAGTGCATACAAATAAATATACCATAAAATAATAAAAACAGTAAAAAATAAAAACGCTAAAATCCCTGTCCATGGTGACGCCGAGGTTGGTGGCGAAGGGATGAACATTATCTTTAAAGGGGCCCAAGTCCAATGAGGGATCAGTGGACCCAAAGAGCACAATTTCAGTTTTCCCTTCATTCAAACAGAGAAAATTTTGGGCCAACCAAACCTTGACGTCCCCAAGGCAGTTCAACAAGGGTGTCAGGGGCCTTTCGCGTGCTTAGAAATCGGAAGATAAATCTGGCAGTCATCGGCGTAAAAATGATATAAAATGCCATGCTTTTTAAAAATTGCACCGAGTGGGAGCAGGTAGAGGGTAAAAAGAATAGGGCCAAGAATTGACCCCTGGGGGACTCCACAGTGCAAAGGAGCAGCAGACGAGGTGGAGTCCCCCAGCCTGACAGTGCAGGATCTCCCACACAGATAAGACCTGAACCAGTTTAGGGCGGTATTCCTGACACCCACACAGTCTTTAAGGCGCTTTAAAAGAGTTGCATGGTCGACTGTGTCAGAAGCAGCAGTCAGGTCTAAAAGCACTAAAATGGCAGAGCTGCCACCATCAGTCATTAAAAATAGGTCATTAAAATCCTTTAAAAGTGCAGACTCTGTGCTCTGCAGGGCTTTGTATCCTGACTGGAACCGCTCTAAAATCCCCTGTGCTTTTTAAAAACGCTGCAATTGACAAAGAACAAATTTTTCCAGTACTTTAGCCAAAAAAGGAAGTTTAGAGATTGGACGAAAATTTGAAACATTTGATGAGTCCAAACTTGGTTTCTTAAGGAGAGGTTCAATTACAGCCTTTTTAAAAAATGAAGGTACAACACCAGAGACAAGACTGCGGTTCATAATGTCACATACACTCGAGCCAATTGTTGTCCAGACCTCCTTAAATAACCTTGGAGGGACGGGGTCAATAGGACTGGACGAAGCTTTAAGCTCATTAGCTATTTTAGAGAGAAACTCCAAAGAAACTGGCTGAAATTTACAAAAAATAGCTGAGCGAGACATGCTTATTTGTGGAACAGCAGAAGGACAGTTTAAGTTGGCTTTAACTTTCTCTGTGAAGTAAGATAAAAACTGTTCACATTTTTCAGAACAAGAATCTAAAATAGTGGATTTGGATGGGCTCAAAACAGACCCAATTGTTTGAAATAAAATACGAGGATTATTGACATTTGTCAAAACCAAATTTGAAAAATATTTCCTCTGTTCCTCTTTAACAGATTTCTGATACATTTTTAAACTGTCTCTTAAAATTTCATAAGACACTTGATCACTTTTCCACTTCCTTTCCGCCTGCCTACATCTGCGCCTGGCCTCACGAGTGGTGTCATTTATCCACGGCACAGGTTTGACTCTGGGGCGCAGCTTTTTGTGGAGCTACAGAGTCCATGACTGTAGTGCACGCAGCCATAAAAGAGTTTGTCATTTCTTCAGTGTCCTGAAAGCGTCACCCAGATCTGGCACATTTTTCATAAAAAAAGACGAAATGTCCGGTATGATTGATATCATGTAAATTGATTGGACATGGGTGATGTTGTAGCCCCACCTTGACATGTTGTAAAATGTATAAATATTAGAGGTCGATCGATTGTCCTTCGGAGCATCTCAACGATTCTCATATTCGAGGACACGCTGAAGAGATTAGCTCTAAAGCAGAACGGGATCCTCCCACTCTCGATCTCTCTCCATTATTGAAAGTACTTGAAGTTGTCTAAGGTATGTCCGTCTTGTCTTGTGTGAGTGGTTGTCTGTCGTATCTTTCTGTCTTGTCTTGTGTGTGAAAAAAGAAAACAGCTGAGGGAACACCCTACTCGGCTTATGTGTATTGTATGTAATATATGCTAAAATAAATGTGTAGTGGTAAACTACGAGAAAGACAACCTCAAGTTAAAGTAATTATTTAATCCACTAGTGGGTAAAAGGAGCTGTATCCGAAGACGAGTTAAGGTAAGAAATGTTTCTGCATATTTTATACTTAGTAGTATGATTATTAAGGGATTGGTAAAGAAAATAGTAAGTATAACATGAGGGGGTTGCGTATCTCCTACGGTAGGTAGTGTAGGTAAAGGTCTGATAAGTAGGGTATGAGCCTATACTACAGAGTAAAATACCGGGAAGTATCGACAGCTGCATAACAAATTAAACAAATTAATGGTTTAACAAATTCTGAATATGGTCCAACTCATACCACCACAGCTCTGTGCATTAGGGTTGGGCGGTAATACGGTAATAAGGTTTCCCGCGGTATCTAAAAATAGCCACGGTATCAGATTCATTACCGTCATTAAAAAAAATCTTGCCCTAATATAATATTAACTATAATTGATTTAATGCCTAAATAAAGAGTGTTTTTTCAACACTTATGTATGTGTGGTTGTGTTTGTTAATTTAATACTATTACAGTTTAAAACGAATATTACTATGTTATAGTGTAATGTTGCTCTTAACTGTTGATGAAGTTCCTGGATGTTGCGTAGTCACGTGACATTACCGCTCTGAAGGGAGGAGAAGGACAAGACAACATGACAGGCCGCGCTGAGTTGGTCCCAAAGAAAAACACAAGGTCTGCAATTTGGCAGCATTTCGGATTTCGGCCAAATGACCAGGGAGAGCCAGGCAGATCCGGTCGGCACTGTAGAGGCAGAAGCAGAGACAACTGCATATTGTCGCGAGCCTGATATTCCGGGAGAAGAAATGGAAATCCAATGGAGTCAGGCGCTTTCCTTTAATGTCGCGGGTTGCCCGAAAATACCTGTGCGTTTGTGCCACAAGCTCTCCATCGGAACGGGTCTTCAGCACCGCGGGCAAAGTTGTCAACCCACAACGTGCCCTACTCAAGCCGGAAAAAGTGAACATGCTGGTTTTTCTGGCGAAAAACATTCAATAGCTTAATCATTTTATTTTCAATAAGGAGTGGCTTTTTCTGACGTACAAAAACGGTTCGAAATGTTGTATAGTTGTACTTTTAATTTATTTGATTCATGTTAATATATTTTAAAAATATACAAACGAGCATTTCCGCTGCGTTCTCATATGCACATTTTCGGTTATGTCTTGTTAGCCTGTTTATTGTTCAGATTTTCTTATTTGATAAGATCAAGTATTTTATTTATTTGATTCTTGTTGGTTTGTTACTGCCTTTGTTATTTAATGTAATTTTTGTTATTTGATAAGCCTGTGAGTGCTGGATTATATAGGGCTGTGTAATTTAATTGATGTAGCCTATAGATTACTGTACTGGAAGTGGGCTTTAGCCCATAGACAATTTGTTATTTCGTTCTGTTGGTTGACTGCTGTATTTGCACTTTTTAAACATTTGTTAATAAAAGTTACTAATTTTTTACATGTTTTGTTATGTTTTCAGTATCATTAGGCCTATGTAATGCTTTTCTGTTTCTAAACGGTATAAGTGCAGCTGCCATTTGGCCAGCGGACTCCACCTTAGTGCTACGAAGTGTTTTTATTGGTTTTTTTTAGCCTTAGCAACGGTAATACCGTATACCCCGGGAAAATGTGGAGACGGTTTAACGGTATCAAAATTTGGATACCGCCCAACTCTACTGTGCAGCCCATTCTGCTTTATTATGTTATTCCCTATTTTGCGTTTGAACACAAATATCTGCCTGAGGTTTGGCCAAGTGTTTCCTTCACTTTCCTCTGGAGAATTATCCTGTGCACCTTCTTCTTGAACATCGCCCGTGTCGACCTCGATCTCTGGCTCCAGCGTCGTCCAAGTCGACCCAGGACAGACTGACGGTTCTGCACAATAGCTGAACGTTCTGAAGTGGAAATGCTGCGTGGAGCCTGCGCAGTTTCCTTTCAGGGTTCTTTATTTGTCATCCAAGCAGGCAAAAGAAACACATGACTGAACGAAATGTGTTCCTCTGAGCTCGAGACGCCGCTGCAGCACCGTGCGCCGCCATCATAGTCATTTCATTTGACAGATTAGGTTTTTTTTTTCTCTATCAATCTGATTTTACAATGTAATGATGTAAAATACTTGGCTCAAAATGTACTTGAGAGAAAGTAAAATGACCTATTTCAAAAACTACTTAAAAAATTACAAATTACTCATAAAAAAACTACTCAATTACAGTAACGCGAGTACCGTATTTTCCGGACTATAAGTCGCACCAGCCAAAAAAACACATATAAGTCGCATTTTTTGGGGGGGTTCATTTAGTTTATAAAATCAGAGCCCAAGAACAGACATTTCAACACTTCAGACTGTCGACCGCGGCGTGGAAATCTGCAGCAGTTTTTGGGACGTTATTGTTCGTGCTCCGATGAAGCGGTAACGGCTTTTTTTGTTTTCTTCGTCGCAGTTCGAGTTTCCTCCGCTTTTCTCTAGTCTCTTACAAGTTTCTCGCTCACTCCAAACTTTCATTCTGCTGCTCGATCACCGTTTTCGGCTGCAGATTTCACCACTCGCAGCTTGTGACCTGCAGAATATGATGTTTAAACTTAAAATTGTCACTGGTGCAGGAGTAATTGGAGCAGCAGATACTCGCACACAAGCCTAGAGCGTCGAATCAGTGTCAAAACGAACGTGTGAAATCACTATGTTGCACCTGAGTATAAGTCGCCCAACCAAACCATGAACAAAAATAGGGTAAATGTAATTCGTTGCTTTCCGGCCTCGGACGTGAGCATCACCCGTTTCCCTCTCACCATGTCCCGAGCAGCAGCGTCAGGCACTTGTCGCTCAGCTGCTCGTCGTAGCACTCGGAGCTCAGGGTGGAGGAGTAGACGAGGCTGGGGTCCGTGGAGCTCCAGGACCCGGGGACCAGCCAGAAGGACCAGGTGAGGAGAGGCTCAAACTCTGCTCCACAGAGAGAGAGAGGTAAGAAAACGGTAAACGACGAGCTTAGAGAGGACACATAACTGAAACTATCTTGCTGCGTGGAGAGATAAGTTTATTTGACAACCTCTAGACTAGAAAGAAGCCGTCTCAGAACATGTGCGTCGATAATAAATCTAAAACCATGAGGAATAACCCGATATAAGTTTCAAAATCTTGGCCAGATCAGAGAAATTTGCAGTGAGGACTTTTTCACAACTCCCCAGAGACGAGAGTGGAGTTTTGCCATCAAGGTAAAGCTAACGCCAGCGGGCATGTTAACGAGCTCTTCCTGTTTCTTGGACGATAAAACGCAGGCGGTACACGGCAGACTTACTTTGCCCTCGTATCTGCACAAAGGCAATTACATGGAAAAACACTGGGTACAGGGTTTGATTTATACAATTATTTGCGATTATTTGGCGAATCCAGACTGGTCCCAACGCTCTCCGCCAGAACCAAACGTGATCGTCCAGTCAGATTTGTTTATCTCAGCGACGTTTGTGAATTGGAGGAGCTCATTCGTCACCTGTACTTTGAACAGAATCTGACTTTTCTCCCCTCACATGAACCGAGTTTAGCGTTTCCCTCACTGACTCTAAACAAATCTGTGGTGTTGTGAATGTGCGCGAGGGGCAGGTGCATGCTGGGAGCTGTAGTCTTGCCTCTGTAGTAGTTGGGGTCGTTCTGTTTCACGGCGTTCACGGCTCGTTCCAGACTCTGCTCCAGCCTCCGGATCAGAACCACGGCTCTGCTCCTCTGGGCCCAGCTCACGGGGTCCGAGTGAGGCCAGGACTGGACCGCCTGTTTGAGCTCGGCTACGGAGGGAGGAGGAGGAGAGGAGGAGAGAGGAGGAGAGAGGGAGGAGGAGAGAGGGGGGAGGAGAGAGGGAGGAGAGAGGGGGGAGAGGAGAGAAGGGAGGAGAGGAGGAGAGAGGAGGAGAGAGGGGGAGGAGAGAGGGGAGGAGAGGAGAGAGGGGGAGGAGAGAGAGGAGGAGAGAGGAGGAGAGAGAGAGGGAGGAGAGAGGGAGGAGAGAGGGGGAGGAGAGAGGAGAGGAGAGGAGGAGAGAGGGGGAGGAGAGAGGGAGGAGAGGAGGAGAGAGGGGAGGAGAAGAGAGAGGGGGAGGAGAGGAGAGAGGGAGGAGAGGAGAGGAGAGAGGGGAGGAGAGAGGGGGAGGAGAGGAGGAGAGAGTGAGGAGAGAGGGGGAGAGGGAGGAGAGGAGAGATGAGAGGAGAGGAAAAGGGAGGAGAGAGGAAGAGGGAGGGGAGGAAAAAGGAAGAGAGGCGAGAGGGAGGAGAGGAAGGAGTATAGAGGGGGAGAGGGGGGTCGAGATGGAAGAGGTGTGAAGAGAGGGGGAAAAAGAAAAGGAAGTGAGGTGGAAGAAAGAGGAGAGCGAAAAACAAGAAAGAGATTGAAAGAGGCAGGAGGGAGGGAAACGAGAGAGAGAGATGGGTAAGAAAACACGCAGAGAGAGAGAGAGACAGAGAGACAGAGAGAAGAGAGGGAGTAGAGACAGGAGGGAGGGAGGAAAGAGTGAAAAGTGCACACAGTAAGTCACTGGGATATTTTCCCAGATCAGATGTTGTTATATAAGACGTGAGTGGCTCCTGACGGCGGGTCCTGGAGTCCTGGAGGTCTGGAGTCTGGACTCTGGGTCCTGGGCTCTGGACTCTGGGGTCTGGGTCTCGGTCTGGACTCTGGGCTCTGGACTCTGGGGTCTGGGTCTCGGTCTGGACTCTGGGGTCTGGACTCTGGGGTCTGGACTCTGGGGTCTGGGTCTGGGCTCTGGACTCTGGGGTCTGGACTCTGGGGTCTGGACTCTGGGGTCTGGACTCTGGGGTCTGGACTCTGGGCTCTGGACTCTGGGGTCTGGACTCTGGGGTCTGGACTCTGGACTCTGGGGTCTGGGCTCTGGACTCTGGGGTCTGGACTCTGGGGTCTGGACTCTGGGGTCTGGACTCTGGGCTCTGGACTCTGGGGTCTGGACTCTGGGGTCTGGACTCTGGGGTCTGGACTCTGGGGTCTGGACTCTGGGGTCTGTTTGTGCAGCTGTGGAACAAACTCAAAATGTTCCCAGATCTTTTATTTGGACTTTTCTGAAATTAACTCTGTTTTTCTCCCTTTTTCCATCTCGTCTTATTATTCAGTCTCATTTCCACGGCTTCACTCCCAGAGACGTGCAAAAATATCTAAATATCAATATATCGTATAATTAAATTGGACGATACAATACTGATATCGAGAACTGGTGTATCGAAATTTCTATTTTATTATTATTATTTTTGTGCATTGTAGATCTTGTTGCTTGTTTGGAGGAAGGAAACTGTTTTATGCAACACATATACGACATATCTGACATATATGTGCAAAATAAATAAATAAAATAAAATAAAAAGGAATAAAAAATACAGGAAGTGCTCTACTGTGTTTTTAAACTGTTTCTAAACTCTACACACCTTCACTGGAAATATTTGCATAATTTCAGCTTTGGAATCTCTACTGAACTAAAGGTAAAAGGACTGGAAAACTACAACTACACATGACATCACGAGGTGGAACAGAGCGTTTTGGGCTTTGGGGATGTGGACAGACTCATAATAAACAACATGATCTCACAGAGTAAAGCTCACGGGACCTTCAAATATCAGGATGAACACCTGACACAGAGTCCCGCAACGGTCAACACTGATGGTGCATTTGCCTTTTCCGTAAGTGGAGGATTACGCAGCATTTTTACAAGTTTAGAGAAAGATCCAGACCAGATCCAGACCAGATCCAGGCCAGATCCAGGCCAGACCCAGGCCAGGTCAGGTCCCGTGAGCCCTGCCCCGGGTCGGACGAGCACTCACCCTGCAGCATGAGGTACCCCACCACCCCGTCCAGGTTGATGTGCTCGTGCTGCCGCTCCAAGAAGTCCGCCCCACGCGTCAGGCTGCCCAGGACGTCATCGATCACCTCCGCGCGCGACACCGCAAACAGCGCGAGGACGGCGGCCGCACGCAGCCACGAGACCCACGAGATGCCGCCGCTCCTCTGCTCCGGGACCCGCATCCTGCCGCTGTGCTCCGGGACCCGCATCCAGCCGCTCTGCTCCGGGACCCGCATCCAGCCGCTCTGCTCCGGGACAGCGCGCCTCTGGGCTCCGCGTGTGTGTGTGTGTCTGTGTGTGTCTGTGTGTGTGTGTGTCTGTGTGTGTCTGTGTGTGTCTGTGTGTGTGTGTGTCTGTGTGTGTGCGCGCAGTGCCGCAGTGAGGAGCGCGAGGGAGGGGGGCACGTGGAGGTGCAGGGGCGGGGCCTCCAGATGTAAACATGTGTGTGGAGGAATGTGAGGCTCGTAAGAAAACACACTCCCCCGTGATTTCCTGTGTCCACGAGACCACAGAATACACAGGAAAAGCTATAGGGGTGCAACGATATCCAAGTCTCATGATACGATATCGTCACGGTACGATATTTATTGCGATATCGTGGGAAAGCTCACGATATTACGATATTCTACATAATAACAAGACTGACTCTAAAATGCTTTGACCAGTCATTTGGTGCAACATTTATTGTCATTAGGGATGGAACGAAATCCAAATCTCTCTGTACGATATTTTCACCATAAACATCTAACCGTATCATATTTATTGCGATATTTTGTGGTGAATCTCCGACTTTTTCCTCTAAACATGCCTTAACAAGACTTAATCCACAGAATGAAGATGTAAAAGTGCTTAGAACAGTTATTTCTTCATGTCGTCTGCACTGAAACGGAGCAAAGGATCATGGTCTATGTAGTTCCCTCTTTTTTTTTTTTTTTTTAGCTATTTCTGCATCAGAACTGTTCAGTTAAGCAAAGAGACTTGGGATTTGATATATTGTGATGCTCCTCGATATTATTGGGAGACCTTTGACGATACGATATCACCAGATTTAGGTTATTGTTACGTCTCTATTTGGCTATACAGATATTTCTAGTATTTAGACATGGACAAACTTCACTGATACACAAAAAGCAGCATATTTTGCAAGTGGGGGACTATTGGCCTATAGATATGGAAAACACACTGCCATTTTCTTACGAGAACTGTTAAATGTGGCCAGATGGTCCATTAAAACAATATGAAGTAGCAGTTTTATTTTAATAATACCATGAACCAAACATTTACATGTTTCAGAGAATGCCCTAGTATTTATAATTTGGTCAAGGTGAAGGTCATTGGGTAAAACCTTTGAATATATTTCTGCTGAGGGTCTACATGTAGTTTTTGATACACTGCGCTCTGTTATAACAAAAACGGCATTGAATACTTTTGCAACCCACTGTATATGGTGAAAATATCGTACAGAGAAATTTGGATATTGTTCCATCCGTAATGACAATAAATGTTGCACCAAATGACTGGTCAAAGCGTTTTAGAGTCAGTCTTGTTATTATGTAGAATAATATCGTGAGCCTCCCCACCACATATAACCTCTGTTTATAACGATTATTTATGTTCTGATCTGTTTGTACTGGGATTTTAATGTCTTTCTTATTCTGTAAAGCTCTTTGAATTACTTTGTGTGCGGATTGTGCTGTACAAATAAACTCGCCTTGCCTCTGTTCCACCTTGTGATGTCATGTAGTGGTTAATATATCAGTAAATATCGTATCGTGAGACTTGGGTATCGTTACAACCCTAGAGAATAATATAAAATCAACTAGCACGTCATTTGGAGAGAGCGTGACCGTCAAAAGAAACCGCAGTGTGTCTTTAAGCCTAAGCCCCGCCCCCTCGCTACGCCGCGTCATCACAAACCCAAACAAACATGGCGCCGCGCTGCTCCGCCGCGCTCTGCGCCGGCTCCGCGCTCGTCTTGGCCGTTTTCCTCTCGTTTTCTCCCCTCCCGGCGGCTCTGCTCTGGACGGCGGGGTGTGCGGCGGCTGCATGCGGCCTCTCGGTGCTCTTCCTGCGGCGTGCGGACGGCGGAACCCCGCGCCGGGCCTGCGTGCTGGTGCTCGGCGACATCGGGCGCAGTCCCCGGATGCAGTACCACGCTCTTTCCCTGAGCAAACACGGCTTCAGCGTCGTTTTTGTGGGGTTTTTAGGTACTTTTTTACTTTTTAAACTCTTTCGGAAGGTTTAGTCATTCAGTCCGTGCGAGAAATGTGTATAAAACAGCTTGGAAATGAAATAAAACTATGTGTGCGCGATCATTTCCACTTGCTGCTATTATAATCAGGTTTGCAGGCTTATTTAAAGGTGCATTGCGTAACTTTCTTAACACCATATGGTTTTAAAAAGTCCTGGTTTCACTCTGGTTTAGTCCTGGTTCAGTCCTGGTCTAGTCCTGGTTTAGTCCTTTTTCTGCCCTGGTTCAGTCCTGGTTTAGCCCTGGTTCTGTCCTAGTTTAGTCCTGATTCAGTCCTGATTCAGTCCTAATTCAGTCCTGATTCAGTCCTGGTTCAGTCCTGGTTCAGTCCTGGTTCAGTCCTGGTTTAGCCCTGGTTTAGCCCTGGTTTAGCCCTGGTTTAGCCCTGGTTTAGCCCTGGTTCAGTCCTGGTTCAGTCCTGGTTTAGCCCTGGTTTAGCCCTGGTTCAGCCCTGGTTCAGCCCTGGTTCAGCCCTGGTTCAGCCCTGGTTCAGTCCTGGTTCAGTCCTGGTTTAGCCCTGGTTTAGTCCTGGTTTAGCCCTGGTTTAGCCCTGGTTCAGCCCTGGTTCTGCCCTGGGTCAGCCCTGGGTCAGCCCTGGGTCAGCCCTGGTTTAGCCCTGGTTTAGCCCTGGTTTAGTCCTGGTTTAGTCCTGGTTTAGTCCTGGTTTAGCTCTTATTATAAACTCTAAACCACAAATGTTTTTTTCCTTCCAGAGTCTAAACCTCACCCTGACGTTCTCCGAGAGGAAAAGATTCAGATCAGGGCCATTTCTGAAGTCCAAGGAATCAGAGGTGAAGTTTTTTAAATATGTAACATTTATCTGTACGTCACACCACCGTAAAATGATAAACTTCACCACATTATCACGTTGACTACTAAAAATGAGCCGTCTGATCGGTCACATTCACTTTAAAGGTCCCACATTACACAGATCTGCCTCCTGTGACATTTAACCCAGGTTATAACGATGTTTCCTCCTCAAAAACAGACCCGGAGTTGTGTTTTGCCCTGTGTGAGTAACATGGGCCTTGTAAGTGAACGGTGTCGGTTATTATCATTTATTTCTTGCTCGTTTTGTGTTCGACAGTCGGACCCAGGCTGCTGACGTACGTGACCAAAGTGTTGGCTCAGACCTTTCAGCTGCTCTTCGTGCTGCTCTCCATGGACCTGCAGGCGTTTATCCTCATGCAGGTTTGGACTTGTCTGTATTTCTGTCGTCACGTTCTTATTTAGACTGAGGAAAAAATAAGAATGAGAAATGTCTGTATTTTCCATTTTTTCAGTTTGGGGATTAGAATTCTAGTCTAACATGTAGGTGCATTTTAAACATGTCCCCGAGTTCACACATTTGAGAGAAGATGGAAATCTGAGCTGTTAAACCAGGGGCGTCAAACTCATGTTGGTCCAGGGGCCGAATACAACCGACTTTGATCCCAAAGGGGCCGGATCAGGAAACTCGGGGCATATTTACCCCAAAAATAGCAATAAGTCCAATTATTTGTGCAGAGAAACGCAAATCTATTACAGAAATCTTTTTTATTTAATTTTACTTTACAAAATATAATAATATTGTGCTGGGTCACGTCGCTTTCACAGCAGCGTCACGAACCTCTCGGGTGAAAACAGACGTCTGTTTCTTCAGTCTCAGCAATAATTTGTTTATTTTCCGTCTTCTCAATTCTCTGTTTAAGTTATTGTATTTTCCGCCGTGTCTTGTTCTGCGTTTAAGATTATTTTCCCTGAGCAGCGCCACTTGTCGCAAACACACCGAGCACAAGTTTCTCTCTCACCTCTGTGAACAAATAGGAATTAGTCCATTTTTCTTGGAAAATCCTGCACTCAACTCCACTTCACTCACGGTCAGAGTCAGAACGATCGTCCTTTAAGAGCGTTTGGAAAGAGGAAAGTCTTTATTTGTGCTGCTCTGGTGGAGACGCTGCTATGCAAAGCGACGCAGAAAATTACCAGAAAAATCAGAAAAAATGTAAATATTCTAATAGAAATTCAGCCGAGGGCCAGAAAAGGTCTTGGAGGGCCGGATCCAGTCCCCGGCCGCAAACTATCCCTCCATCTTCTTCCTCTTATCCGGGGGGCAGGTCGTGGGGGCATCAGTCTGAGCTGGGGCTCCCAAACTTCAGATTCAGATTCAGAAAACTTTATTTATCCCGGAGGGGCAATTCAATTTGCAGTCACATCACATTTAGCAGCAGAATAGGCTACACAACATCAACAGACACGAGCTCATGTGGACATTTGAGCAGATGCAAAAAAATGGGCATAAGACAAGGTGCAAAAGGAACAAAGTGCAAGAGGTCAGATAAAAATAGGACCAACATTATTAAAAGACAAATTTCAAGTAAAAAAAGTTATCTCGACCTCTGCATTTAGGAGCCTGAGGGCTGAAGGAATAAAAGAACTGGCAAAACGATTGGTTCTCATTTTGGGTGTGAGATAGCGCCTCCCAGAGGGCATCAGAGAGAACTTCTCTTTTAAAATGTGTCCAGAGCTGCTGCTGATGCTTTTGGCCTCCTGCAGCACCTGTCTGCTCCTCCTGCTGCACCTGTCTGGAACAGATGCTTCTCCCCTCAGCTGCTCCTCTCCACGTGGAGGAGCAGCAGCTCTACTCCAAGCTCCTCCCCTCTCTCTAAGGGAGGCCCGGCCTCTGCGGAGGAAACTCATTTGTCGCTTGTATCTGGATCTGGTCCTTTCGGTCGTTCCCCAGAGCTCAGGGCCGTAGGTGAGGGAGCCCGAGAGACTTCAACTCCTCCACTAGACCATTAAACTAATCCTAGAACATGTTTGTAGAGGTTTAAACTATGGGATTAGCAGCTTTTGCACAGAATTAGACCCAATGGAGACACGGGGAGGGCATCTGACACACAGAGAGGGCACAGAATAAGAGACACGGGGACATTAAGTTCACGTCACATAATCCAACAGTCCCTTGTGTTTCTCGTTCCCTCAAAGTGTTTCCTCTGAAGATCATTTCACACATTTGCTGCCGCATGTGGTGTAAAAAAACTTGTATCTTCTCAAATGTCCTCATAATCCCATAATCCCGTGTGGCGTGTGTTTCCCAGAATCCCCCTGGGCTGCCGGGCATCGCCGTCGCCTGGTTCGTCTGTTTGATTCGCGGCTCTCGGTTCATCATCGACTGGCACAACTACGGCTACAGCATCATGGCCCTGACCCACGGCGAGAGGCACCGGGTAGTGCGGCTGGCGAAGTGGTCTGTACTCTGGAGTCACGATACTTATGAACGATTAAAGCAGCATTACGTAACATTCCTGACGACCATCAGTTTGTGTCACTTTGGTTTGAGGCAAAGGGTTCATATTGCGCCATTTTCTGTTTTAATGTCGTTTCCTCGTCACAAACGGACCTGGAGTTGTGTTTTGTTTCATTCGCACGTGTTTAACGCACTGAAACTTGTTCTTCTCTCAAACTGAAAACGCTCTGCTCCACCTCGTGATGTCATGTGGTGATACAGGAAGTGCTCCACTGTGTTTCTAAACTCTACACACCTTCACTGGAAATATTTGCATAATTTCATCTTTGGAATCTCTACTGAACTAAAGGTAAAAGGAGCTGTTCACTTGAAAACTGCCACTTCATGACATCACGAGGTGGAACAGAGCGTTTTGAGCTTTGGAGATGTGGACAGACTCATAATAAAGAGCTACTCAAACATGTGAATGAAACAAAACGCAACTTCAGGAATGTTTTTGAAGAGGTAACAACATTAAGATTAACAAGGCATTTTGTGTAATATGGGACATTTTAAGAGCGTCTCCATGGAGACGAGGTGACAGACCAGTTACACTGCAAAAAAACTTGGCCAAAATTTAAGATATAAATATTTAAATCTATCAGAAAATGACTTAAAAGTAGTGAAATGACCTGTCCAGGCAGCAAGATCATTTTACTGGACACGTCTCTCTTAAAATAAACGACCTCTAGACGAGAATGAAGCGTCTCTTAAGTGTTTTTTTTTTTTTAAAGCAACATTCAATTTTGTTTCTTGTTTTAAACGCAAAAGATGATTTTCAAATTTTCAGTAGAAAAAGTCTTATTCCACTGGCAAATCTTGTCTGACTTGTCAAGTGAAATTTACTCGAATCATGGCAAAACTTTCTTAATCCAAGTCATCTTAGCTTGACTAGATTTAGTTTTTTGCCGTGTGATGAGTGTTCAGGGGCTGGAAATAAGTTTATGGAGGCTCAGTTTGAGATAAACAGACTTGAAACCGGTTTAGGATCAGTGTTCACGGCCTGATAATAAATTCAAAGATGCTAAATTCTATAAATAAAGTACTTGAAATCAGTTTTACATGATCGTCGTTAGTCCGTCGCAGGATTGTAGCTTCTTCTTTTAAACATTTATTTGCTAAATTTAAGATTTTCTGACCAGATGAGTCACAAAAGAAAGATATGGGACCGTTTTTAAGACGATACAACCAATTCTGAACTAGTAAGTCAGTAATAAATCTGAAAACAAGATGAATAACCTGATAGAAGTTTTAAAATCTTGGCCAGATCAGAGAAATTTGCAGTGTGAAAGTCAGATCCGAGTCTTGTTTTTTCAAGGTTAACAGTTTTTATTCTTCTGGAGAAATTTAAAAAAAAAACAAAGCTCTAAATCTTATGGACGTTAAAGTTTCAGCTGTGGATGTTTCCCCGGTTTGCTCAGATTTTGCTCAGATGCCCTTCCCGTCGCTGTGTTTCAGGTATGAACATGCGTTTGGCCCTTTGGCGTCGCACAATCTCTGTGTGACCAACGCCATGAAGGAAGATCTGCTCGAGAACTGGGGCATCAGGTCAGAACGGGCTTTAAAGTGTCCCCCTCCTCTCTCCGTAGATCCGCCGCGGTGCGTTTTCCTGCCGCACGTGTGTAAACTTTAGAACCAGACGCATGATTTTTACTCGCGCTCAAAGCCGCCGACGGTAAAACCTGGACACCGGACGCGCCCGTTTGGAGAGGGTGACGTCCTGTAAGTGTCTCGGGATTTGGCCCAGTGACAAAACTGTCTTTTCAAGGTCACGTCGATGGTTTTCTGAAAAAAACTCAGTGCACCGTCGTGGCCAAAAGGTTTGAGAATGACGCAAATATTAGATTTTCACAGGCTCCGCTGCCGCTTCAGTGTTTTTAGGTGTTTTCTCGCACGTTTTTTACGGTTTACTGAAATACAGTCACAGGCGTTTCATACGTTTCAAAAGCTTTTAGTGACAGTTACACCGAGTTCGTGCAAAAAGTCGATATTTGCAGCCTCGACTCTTCTTTTTCAAGACCTCTGCAACCAAATCCTGACTGAGGCCGTCCATTTTTGCATAATTTATATAGTATTTATATTTCATTTCTCTTAATACATTTTGTACATATACTTATTCCCTTTATATTATTATTTGTATTATTATTTCTATTTGTATTATTATTGTTTATCTTGATTGCATCACACTTTTTTTTTCCTTTTTTTGCACTAAACTGTCCTGGAGCTGCTGTGACTGTTGAATTTCTCCACTGTGAGATCAGTAAAGTCCTGTCTTAAACTATCTTATCTTATCTAACGCTTTGAGTTTGTCAGAATTTGTGTTTTTTTTTGTCCGCCTCTTGAGGACTGACCACAGGTTCTCAGTGGGATTAAGATCTGAGGAGTTTCCTGGACCTAAAATCTTCATGTTTTGTTCCCTGAGCTGTTTAGTTATTCCGTTTGCTTTATGGTGAGGTCCATCTGCTGGAAAAGGCTTCGTTCATCACCAAACGGCTCTGGGACGGTTGGGAGACGCTGCTCTTGGAGGACGTTCTGGTACCAAAATGAATATTTGTGTCATTCTCAAAACTTTTGGCCACGACGGTACTTTTTTAAGCGGATTAGATTATGGCGATGTCATTTATACCTCTAAATAGTTTTTTGTTGTTGTTCTTTTCTAAGTTGGACGTTGCGTATCCTGCCGGCCGCTAATGCGCGAACACGTCACTGCACCTTAGACGCAGAAAACATTTACTGGTTTTTACCCTAAAAGATTTAACAGGCAAATGACCTCAGTACATCAGCCGTCTCCTGACACTTAATATAAGCACAGATAATCTGACACACATTGAGTGACCCTTTTTTGCACATTAATAATTGCACTATCACTGACTATTGCACATTTTTCTATTTGACTGTCGACTGTTGTGTGTTTACTTGTGTGCATCTGGTGCGGGCGGCAAAGTCACTGTACAGAGAACGTGTTTCTTTACTGTACATATCCTCCTGGGAAAAAAGTGTATTGTAATGTGTATTTTTATCTGTTTGGAGGTAAATGAACAGCTCAGCATTTGGATTTTGTTCATTTCATTTCTATTTCTCATTTGTAACGTGTCCTCTGCAGTGGACGCCGGGGACGTTTTGGTTTTAAACTTTTCTGATGACAAACGCTACAGTCGCCTCAAACGCTTTTAGACTTTTAATTTCTTCATTTTTGATCATAGCACAGCCACAGACTACTAACCCTTATCGAGTTCAGCTTTTATCCTGGACATGGTTAATTCAGTGTCCACTGTAAAGGACGGGAATGAATGGGTCTCAGGAGGAAATGACAATGAAGCTTTGAATCTTGAATCTGTAACACACGATCCTCACAGAAAATCCTTCTGAAGGTTCCAGCTGCTCGATTCCGAACTCGGTAAAACTGCTTTTGGTCTCGGCGCAGCACATGAGTGGAATCGGCTGCAGGACTCGGGTTCAGGTTTCTTCATTCGTACCCGTAGGTAAATTAGGTTTGCAGTGGACAGAGGCCTCCTCATAACACACATCCACGCGCCCAGTACACTACAATATAAATAAATAGACATCGGTAAAAGCCAAACTCAATTTAAAGAGCATTGGAACGGACTGTTCTTCGTGGCGCTTATTCTTGTTCAACATGGATAATGCTGCAGGAACAGAACTGCTTTTAAATCTCTTTGTTGTACATTTGGAGCAGAAAACCTGTGAGCAGACGCACGAGCTGAGACGGTTCAGAGGGTGGGGCTGGTCCCGGCTGATGCTCGAGCCGCTCGAACTGTCCTGCGTACAGCGAGTCTAGGCTCAGCTGTGACTCTACAATCAGCTCACCTGCCCATTTCACTCTCTACTACTGATTTAGGGAGTTTTTGCTCTTGACCCAAACCAAGACACCAGAGGAAAAGATCAAACGGACTGAATGAAAGCGCGATAAAACAAAGGCATAAGAGCGCGATCAGCGTGGTGCCCCTTCTCACCGACGGCCTCACAATTCACTTCAAAGGTCAAACCCGAGTCAGTGACGGTTCCAAGATATTTATTTATATGTCTCACCTGTGACTGAGGTCCTGCTTTGACTGTGACTGTTCTGAAGTCGATGATCGTGTCTTTGGTTTCGGAAACTGTAAATATCCTTTCATTGCCGACCGTTCAAAACTCTTTTAAAATCACATCTTGTAGAGCAGTGGAATCGCCCTCAGTACTGTTTCCATTTGTATCATCACATAATATGATGAATGTATAAGTTTAGAACTGATGAGCTGTTTCCTGTCTTTGTGCTCGTTTGTAATTTTATCAAACTTTTGTGCACTTGCCGCCCCTTGGCCCGGACTCCCTGGAAGAACAGATATTGTATCTCAGCGGGACTTTCCCGGCTAAATAAAGGTTAAATAATCAATAAAATAAATAAAATGTCCGTGTTCATATTTCCCCAGAGCCGTGACGCTGTACGACCGCCCGGCCTCAGTGTTCAGAGAAACTCCAGTGAGACAGAAACACGAACTCTTCATGAGACTCGGCAAGACGTACGCGGCCTTCAGACACGAGCGGTGAGACGACGCTTTACATTTAACTCTTTTTTTATTAACCCTCGAAGACCTACGGTATCGTACACGACACAGAGGAATATGTTTCTATAACCGCAGAACTTTGTAACGGTAAAAGACAGAAACGTCCTTTTCCCCTCTGAAAGTGCAGACATAGAGGTTTCCGTACATTTCTGCGGCTTTATCCTACGTCACACTCACGCTGTGTGATGACGTGAGCAAAACGAGTGTCCAACAGGAACTTTGTTTTCCCCAAACTCATGCGCTCCGTCCATTTTGATGGAGCCAAACTTTGCCAAAGAGTGAAGTGAGTCAAGATGGTCGACTCCTCTGACTGTGTGTGTTTATAACGAGTGAAAAAGTCGCTCTAAGTGGAGTTAATTCTCACACACATGGAAAATGACACATCTTGGTGTGTGTAATTGTGCATCTCTTTCTATTTTTATTTAAAGGTTTATTTCAGTCCAAATGAACAAATCCAAATGTAATTTCCACCCTGGAAATGCAGAAGTGCTGTGGCTCTGGCCCTGGACCTGACAGGAGCTGTTTCCAGGACTGGACCTGGAAAGTCATGGAGCCACTGCACTTTTTTTGTTTTTAGGGCAATAAGGAGATTTTTAATTTACTTACAGACTTGAGATTGTGCATTTTTGTAGCTAAGGCCCGAAATTAAGCATTTTTTATGTCCAAAAAGTTGTTTCTACATGTTTGCTGTGTGTTTTGTATAAAAGAGTGTGAATATTTATTTTCAGTTTTTTTTCATCTCTATTTCTGGTCCTGTAGCTTTTATCACAGCCTCATGACACAACTACAGCAGCAGATTGTGAAATAACAGGTTGGACTGAACAAAAGGAGGTAGAACACTTCATTAGGGGTAAAAGGGGCAGTTTTAAAAGTGAAATTATGAAAAAAAATCCAGGCGAGGAGAAATGTACTAAAACTGCCCTCAGGTCTTCAGGGGTTAAAACGTGTAATAAAGGTTTGAAAACTCAGGGATAATCAGCTCTGTGGCAGGTGCTCTAACTGTGTCTGTGCACAGGTCTCGAGACCGGAGCCCGGACCGGAGCCCGGACCGGAGCCCGGACCGGAGCCCGGACCGGAGCCCGGACCGGAGCCCGGACCGGAGCCCGGACCGGAGCCCGGACCGGAGCCGAGACGTGGAGCAGACGGCGTTTACGGTTCGGGACTTAAATAAAGACACGGTGGAGTTAAAGCAGAAGAGGCCGGCTCTTCTCATCAGCAGCACCAGCTGGACAGGTCGGGCTCCACACTGATCCACAGGAGGATTATCAGGACACAAAACACATTTGATTGATTTGATTGAAGGTGCAGTGTACAGTGTACAGTATGTACATGTTTCTGGAGCCTTGGTACCTGCTCGTCTCCATTAATATAAATTGAAGCCAAACTGGAACATTAGTACAAGTAGAATATAAAAAATGCGTAGTTCACCTATTGTTTTTTAATATTCCTTTTCACACATCACACATACGGTCACGGTCTGAACCTCACGATACGATATTTATTGCGATATCTTGGGAAAACTCACGATATTACGATATTCTACAGAATAACAGACTGACTCTAAAATGCTGTGACCAGTTATTTGGTGCAACATTTATTGTCATTAGGGACGGAACGAAATCCAAATCTCTCTGTACGATATTTTCACCAGATTTTCCTTTCTTCTGTGTTTTCTTTTTCATTCTTGCTTTAGTTCTTCCTTTCATTTGTTCGTTGTTCCTTTTTCCTTCATTTGCTGTTTCTTTCGTACTTTCTTTCTTTCACATTCTTTCTTTCGTTCTTTTTGTTCATTATTTCTTTAGTTTATATTTATTACAATATTTTGTCTGTGAATCTGCTCCTTTTTCCTCTAAAAATGCTTCACAGACTTAATCCAAAGAATGAAGATGTAAAAGTGCTGAGAACAGTTATTTCTTCATGTCGTCTGCACTGAAACGGAGCAAAGGATCATGGTCTATGTAGTTCCCTCTGTTTGTTTTTTTTAGCTATTTCTGCATCAGAAGCAAAGAGACTTGGGATTCGATATATCGTGATGCTCCTCGATGTTATTGTGAGACCTTTGACGATACGATACCCTCATAACAAGCGACCTTCTCTGTCTTACGCTTTTAACTGTACGTTTTAATCGTATTTAATTTGTTTCTGTTGTTGTGAGGTGACCTTGAGTGTCCAGAAAGACGCCTCATTAATAAAACGTATTATTATTTATCATTATGATGTCCCGTTTAGTCCACGTCCTGCGTAACTGTGCTGTAATGTAACTTCGCCTTGTTCGTATGTTGTGTTTTCACGCGTTATTCTTCCCCACAGAGGACGAGGACTTCTTCATCCTGCTGCAGGCCCTTCAAGGTAAAATATAACATATAAAAAACAGAATATAACGTGGATTTGGGTATTTGGATGTAACTCTGCTGCGATGTTCGGGCAGAATACGAGGCGCTGGTCGAAGGAGGAGTGACTTTACCGCCTTTAGTTTGCGTCATCACAGGTAACGCCCGGAAACCAGGGGAATGACGCGGGGTTTGGATATATTTCCGTTATGTTTGTGTGTGTGTGATTAAAGAGGCGTTTCTGTCCCCGTGCGCAGGGAAAGGGCCTCGGAAGCAGTCGTACTGCTCGCTCTTCGAGTCCCTGCCTCTGCGGCACGTTCAGATCCTCACGCCGTGGCTCCAGGCGCAGGATTATCCCGTCCTCCTGGGTACAGACCGGAGAATGTGACGCTCTGTCGTTTTACAAACAAGTTATTCATTTATTCTCTCTACTCCCTGTCTCTCTCTCTCTGTCTCTTAATGCTCTGTCACTCTGTCTTTATTCTCTCTTTCTCTTTACGCTGTCTCTCTCCCTTTACTCCCCCTCTCCTCGGTCTCCTCTCTTCTCCCCTCACTCCTCTAACTTGTCGCTCCACCTCCCTCTCTCCTCTCTCTTCTTCTCTCCTCTCTTCCCTCTCTCCTCCCCTCTCCTCTCTTCTCCTCCTCCTTCTTCTCCTCTCCCCTCCTCTCTTCTCCTCCTCTCCTCTTCTCTCTTCTCTGTCTTCCTCCTCTCTCTTCTCCTCCTCTCCTCCCCTCTCCTCTCCTCTCTTCCCTCTCTCCTCCCCTCTCTCCTCTCTTCTCCTCCTCTCCTCTCTCTTCTTCTCCTTTCCTCTCTCTTCTTCTCCTCCTCCTCTCCTCCCCTCTCTTCTTCTCCTCCCCTATCTCCTCTTCTCCTCCTCTCTTCTCCTCCCTCTCTCCTCCCCTCTCTCCTCCCCTCTCTCCTCTCCTCTTCTTCTCCTCCCCTCTCTCCTCCCCTCTCTCCTCCCCTCTCCTCTCCTCTTCTTCTCCTCCCCTCTCTCCTCCTCTCCTCCTCTCTCCTCCTCCTCTCTCCTCCTCCTCCTCTCTCCTCCTCTCTCTTCCCCCTCTCCTCTTCTTCTCCTCCCCTCTCCTCCTCTCTCCTCCTCCTCTCCTCCTCCCCTCTCCTCCCCTCTCTCCTCCTCCTCCTCCTCCCTCTCTCCTCCCCCTCTCCTCCCCTCAGGCTGTGCAGACTTGGGCGTTTGCCTCCACGTCTCCTCGTCGGGTCTGGATCTGCCCATGAAGGTGGTCGACATGTTCGGCTGCTGTTTGCCCGTCTGCGCCATTCGCTTTAACTGGTCAGTGCGACACAGCCCGACATAAACCTGCACTAAACCCGTCTAACATAAACTATTATTCATCCCTCCATCCGTCCTCCATCATCCATCCATCCGTCCATCCCCCCCTCGTGTGTCCACAGTCTGCACGAGCTGGTCAAACACGACGAGAACGGCCTGATCTTTACAGACTCGCACGAACTCGCTCAGCAGCTGCAGGTAAAAGACAAAACTTATTTCTCTTTATAAAATAATAATTCAGGGGTTCACCTGAAAAATATAATATTCTGTAACGGAAATAAGAACATTATTGTGATTTTTCTGAATATTTTTACAGAAGCCCTGAGCGTTAAGCCCAAAAAAACAAAACATTTGTCATTTGGGCTCCATTTTCTAAGCGTTTCTAAGCTCCAAAAAAAAAAAAAAAAACATTCTTGCATTTTTTTAAAACTTTTTTTTGCACCAACAATTTAAAAAATGTTTCTTACCTTTTTTCTTTTTTTTCTTTTTGGACAGTATATATTTTTTTTTTACTGTTAATGTGGCTGAAAAAAAGACAAGAAACAATTTTTTTTAAGTTGTTGGTGCAAAAAAAATAAATAAAGAGTTTTTTTGTGCTGTTGGTGAAAAAAACTTTTGGAAAAATATTTAGACAATGGAGCCCAATTGACAAGCAATTTTTTTTTTTTTTTTTGGCTTGCTGCTCAGTGTTTCTGAAAAATTACAATAATCTTATTTCAGTTGCAGAATATCATATTTTAAAGTGAATCCCTGAATCTCTTTTTTTTCCCTTTTTTTTCCCGACTGTTCGTGAAAAAAATTAAATAAAATCACCAAATGATGTGCCTCTTTTTGGTTTTTTTGCTCAGCGCTCAGGGTGTCTGTAATTTTTGACTCTGCTGAAATGAAAATAAACCAGTTTTGGACATGTTTAAATCGCACCTGAACTGGGCACAAACCTGGACAAATCTCTACTGAACCTGAGGCTTGAGCTGGAGAAAGGTCAGGATGTTCAGGTTATTACTGGGCCGATCCACGTGGAACAAAAACGGTCATAAAGTTCAAAAGTGGAATAATATTTTCACAATAGCTTCAGAAAGCGGTGCCATTATTTAAGACGTGATCACTGTGAGCTGAAAGGACTTTAAGCCAAACCTGGGCTCAACATTTGTGGGTCGTAAGTTTGGAGATTTCTTTCCAAAACATGTGAGATTATGACAGATTCTCGATCGCGATCTGTTCTGCGGTCGTGTACGTCGGCTCATCTCTGTCCTCGGTGTGTGTCCAGATGCTGCTGTCGGACTTCCCCTCCACGCTGCAGGGAAAACTGGACACGTTCAGAACAAACCTCAGGCTGAACCGAGGCCAGAGCTGGGACCTCAACTGGGACCGGAATGTGCTGCCGCTGATCCAGAACCCACACTGACCACACTGACCACACTGACCACACTGACCACACTGACCGAGCTCCACTCAGAGACTTTAAAACTATTTAAAGGGGAAATTCCAGCACTGAATACGCTTAACACCACTTTAACCCATCTGACAACAGCCACGAGTCGAACAAACCAAACGCTCTGCCTGGTTCACTCATTAGTGTCTGGAAACGTTAGAAAACAACTTTATAAGCACCTCACACTTCCCTCTGCTGATTTCCCACTGCACAAAAACCCAAAAGACTCGATCGTCGACTCCAGAAGCAACAAGTGAAGATCGACGACTGACGGTGAAGAAGAAGAGAAACTGAAAGTTGTTGGAAAAAAAGAATGGTTCGGGAATGTTTTTTTTTTTTTTGTGTGTGTTTTAAAAAAAATGGTAAATAAATGGGATGAGAAACAACATCGGCGATCGCGTCTTTTGGGCTTTGGCCTGTGGGAAATCAGCAGAGGGAAGTGTGAGGTGCTTATAAAGTTGTTTTCTAACGTTTCCAGACACTAATGAGTGAACCAGGCAGAGCGTTTGGTTTGTTAGACTCGTGGCTGTTGTCAGATGGGTTAAAGTGGAGTTAAGCTTCTTCAGTGTGAAGCAAATTGGTGTTTTATGTGGAAGTTCAGAACTTGCCCCCATCACTGCACTAGTTTGTTGCCTTGACAGACTCACTGCCACAGTGAGATCTCCACCGAGGAAACACTGATCTGTGCCGTTTTTTGGCTTCGGACAGAATTCAACCAGCTCTAGAAATGGACTTTAGCTTCAAACGCACCGGAGTTCCACTTTAAGACGAAGGGCGTATCTTCTACCAAGAACTACATAGACCATAATCCTTTGCTCGGCCAAACCAAATGGAGCCTCCACCAGAAAAGCAGAGGAAAAACGTGTTTGTTCAAATGTTCAGCAGGAGAATCCACACGGTGCAAAGCCCTGAGCGGTTTGTGCGGTGGCCTGTGGGGGAAGTGTGTTGCTCAAGGACAAACCAGAGCATGAAGAGAACTGAACCACGGACTCCCTGGTTCTCCGGCAGATGCTTAACCCACTGCGCCTCCTTTCGTACTAAATTAAAGTTACTTGAAATGATTCTTGGACATTTAAACAAACGTTAAAAGGAACAGGTGAGTTTGAGAACTGAAGGCTTCAAATTTTGCATCTAAAAGTAAATTTATTTTGACTTTTCCTCACGTTATTGTATAAAGAGCTGAAATATCTGACCACAGATCCTGGAGTAAAATATCTGACCACAGATCCTGGTGTAAAATATCTGACCACAGATCCTGGTGTAAAATATCTGACCACAGATCCTGGAGTAAAATATCTGACCACAGATCCTGGTGTAAAATATCTGACCACAGATCCTGGTGTAAAATATCTGACCACAGATCCTGGAGTAAAATATCTGACCACAGATCCTGGTGTAAAATATATGACCACAGATCCTGGAGTAAAATATCTGACCACAGATCCTGGTGTAAAATAACAGTTATGAGGTTGTGTATTTTTAATGACTTTGATACAGGAGAAAATGTGTCAAATAAAATTTTTAATGTTACGTTTTTTTGTATAATTTGATAATTTCTATTTGAGACTCTCTGTTGTAGGGAAATATTCTTCTGACCGGACCGGACAAAACCTCGTGAAGGATTCCAGCGTTTTCTGAAAAAAAAAAGAAAAGCATTTTTTATTATTAATTATTCACAACACTAAACTTTCAAACGAATCCATTTCTGTACTAAGAAACAGACTCTTTAGACCAAAGTCATTTTCAACCTTAAATCACTGAATTTTCTTTTCTGTTCCCATGTGGCCTCATGTCTGTGTGGTCCAGGTCTAAACCAGGTCTAAACCAGGTCTAAACCAGGTCTAAACCAGGATTAAGACAGGACTAATCCAGGTCTAAACCAGGTCTAAGCCAGGTCTAAACCAGGTCTAAGCCAGGTCTAAGCCAGGTCTAAACCAGGATTAAGACAGGACTAAACCAGGTCTAAGCCAGTTCTAAGCCAGTTCTAAGCCAGGATTAAGACAGGACTAAACCAGGTCTAAAACCAGGACTAAACCAGGTCTAAGCCAGGTCTAAACCAGGTCTAAGCCAGGTCTAAGCCAGGTCTAAACCAGGTCTAAGACAGGTCTAAACCAGGTCTAAGCCAGGTCTAAGCCAGGTCTAAACCAGGATTAAGACAGGACTAAACCAGGTCTAAGCCAGTTCTAAGCCAGTTCTAAGCCAGTTCTAAGCCAGTTCTAAGCCAGTTCTAAGCCAGTTCTAAGCCAGGTCTAAACCAGGTCTAAGCCAGGTCTAAGCCAGGTCTAAGCCAGGTCTAAGCCAGGTCTAAGCCAGGTCTAAGCCAGGTCTAAGCCAGGTCTAAGCCAGGTCTAAGCCAGGTCTAAGCCAGGTCTAAGCCAGGTCTAAGCCAGGTCTAAGCCAGGTCTAAGCCAGGTCTAAGCCAGGTCTAAGCCAGGTCTAAGCCAGGTCTAAACCAGGATTAAGACAGGACTGAACTAGGACTGAACCAGGACTAAACCAGGACTGAACCAGGGGGTCTAAACCAGGACTAAACCAGGACCAAACCCAGGACTAAACCAGGATTAAAACAGGACTAAACCAGGACTAAAACGGGACTAAAATGGGACTAAAACGGGACTGAACCAGGACTGATCCAGGAGGACTAAACTAGGTCTAAACCAGGATTAAAACAGGACTAAACCAGGACTAAGACAGGATTGAACCCAGGACTGAACCAGGGGGACTTCACTAGGACTAAACCAATCTCCAGTCCATATGTAAAGTATAAATTCACTGCCCTGGCTCCTTCGCTCAGTGACTACATTTCCCATGATGCCGCTCACCCAGCCGCTGCGTGAAGTCCCTGTAGGTGTCCGGGTTCCTGACGGCGGAGCAGACGAACACGTCGGGGCCCGAACCCGCGACGACCCGGGCGAGGAGCGGCACCAGCGTCTCCACGACGACCGGGTCATACACCACGTCTGCGAACAGGCGACAGGCGTCAGTGCGCCCCCTGCTGGCCACAACGGCGCCTCGCAGAAAATACAAGTAAGACTGAATAATTTTACGCACATTTAAGATCAGTTTAAGTTCTAATAAATATGAAATACCAAAGATTTAATTTGGAGAGAGGAAAATACATGGAAAAAATATATCGCAGTTGTCGTTTTGTCTGTAATTGTGTCCAAACTGCAAATTTCTCTGATCCGGCCAAGATTTTAAAACTTCTATCAGGTTATTCATGTTGTTTTTCAGATTTATTCTCTACTCACTCATTCTGAGACGGCCTAATTCTAGTCCAGAGGTCGTTTATTTAAAGAGAATTAAAAAGTAAAATGATCTGTCCGCGCAGCAGGATAACAGACGATTATCACAGCGACAGGAAGTGCCGCCATGTTGAGTCGCGCAGCTTCCCGTCGATGCTTTTCTATAAAATATAAAATCCCTGTGGAAAAGTGTCGCATATTTTTATCTTCGTGGACAGAATCTGTTCCTTGTCGACCTTGTTGGATGAAGATTTGGTGCTGGGGCAGATTTATGAAGCGGCTCAAAAACATGCGACACTTTTCCACTGGGATTTTGCCGTAGAAAAGCATCGACCGGAAGTGCGGCGACTCAACATGGCGGCACTTCCTGCTGTTGTGATAATCGCCTATTACAATTCTTTTAAATCATTTTCTGACAGATTCAAGTGTTTGTTCAGGGTTCCTGCGGTGTCTTAAAGAGTCTAAAAAGCATTGAATTTATGAATATGGAAATAATACCTTAAAAAGTCTTGAATTTTTATATCTGGGTCTTAAAATTTGTGAAAAACGTAACTTTTCTGTGTCGCATTTCTCCTCGAAAGTTTCATTTGTCAGCCGCCATTAGTTGGGTAAATATCGAGCGGCAGAACCAATAATTGTGGCAAAATAGTCCGAACACGTCGCTGAAGGTCACCGAAGCACCGCAAGCAGCAAACTAAACAGAAGGGCGTAAAACCGAAGAGAATCTGAGCAGAACACAAAGTTGATTTACGCCGTCATGTTGTTTTTTTTACGTTATCGAGCGACACATTTCATTCAGGGGCTATGGGGAAGTCTCTGTACTCTGCATGTTCCTTTGTTTGAGAAATACATTCAAGAATTTTGTTTTTCTTTGCCGGTTTTTGTCAGTTTTTATAGAAATAGTCTTAAAAAGGTCTTGAAAATACGTGAATTTAACTTGAAGAAACCTGTAGGAACCCTGGTGTATCTGAAAGCTTTTTGGCAGCGTAAACTTACAATTACAAATGACAAATCAAACAGAAATGTCTCGTAAACCTGTAAAATTTCTGCACTTTTGTACTTCGTTTTATGGCCGACTCACATTTTGTCCGATACTTGATCTTTAACCTTTTTTTTTCCATTTTCAGGGACATTTTAGCACATTCTTGACGCATAGTTTAAAGGTGCATAAAGGAGGTGTTATTGCTTTGTCTGGAATGTTCCGCAGTAGGGCATTAAACCTTTTCATCTTCATGGAGACCAAACCAGACCAAGTTACAGGTCAGATCTGTGGAGAGGCGACCCCGCTCACAGTCAGAATGCTGATGTTTTTGAGCTGTAAAACCACCTGAGATTGAATAAATGTAAAGTGGAGCTGTTTAATGTCACACTGCGGAACATTCCGGGCAGAGCAACGACATCTCCATAGAAACAAGCAGGTGACGGACCATACACCAGAAAAGTTGCACCTTTAAACACGTCAGCCTTTGTGATTTGCTCGTCGTATCCGCTGAAGCTTTTCCATGGGGAACTTAAAGCTGAACTGTGGGACTTGCAACCTGCTTGTCTCCATGGCAATGCTAAAACTTTGGTTTAAACTGTCCACCGTACGGCATTAAACTAATCGGTCTTGCACTTATTCATCTACATGTGTTATTTAGTGCCCAAAAATATCAGAAAGCATAAATTCTTACTGTAAGCGGGTTTTTTCTTCCTGTGATTGAATAAATATAACATAGAGCTGTTTAATGTCGCACTGTGGAACATTCCAGGCAAAACAATGACATCTCCATAGAAACAAGCAGGTAACGAACCACAAAAACAAAAAGTTAACCCTGATCTATTTTTCAGTGGGTGAAAAGCCAACGAACCTGCAGCGATGACGGTTTGTGCTCCGACGGCCCTGAGCTCCTCCTCCGACACAAAGGCCCAGTCCAGCTCCTCCACCTGCACCACCTGAACACAGAGACTGGGTTAAATCAGACCGGCTGAACCGCCCCGGTGCATTCTCACTGTTCACCACTAGAGGACATCTGCACTGCAGAAAAGGATTTTCTAGCATCGTTAAACTGACTTAAATTAAGCAGATTCATCTTAAAAGACAAATTTTAAGATTTTTTTTACTTGTTTCAAGATATTTCATCCTGATTTATCTTATCTCGATATTACAACTCATTCTGAGCACTTTTTGTATTAACTCAGTCCAGGTTAAGCCTCTTTAACTTCCTCCTCAAACCAATAAGGGGAAAAATCTGTCCATAAACACTTGAAACTCGTGTTTTCTGCTTAGAACAAGATTTGTATTTCATCTTGTTTTAAGAAAATTTGGTAAGTGGAAATTTCTTACTGCACTGGCAGAAAATTTCACCTCAAAATTGGTATTTTTTTCTTATTTTTTGACAGGCCTTTTTTGCGGTGTAAGTTACTGCTGTCTGACAGAAGAAAACACACGGGTGAGTCTGAACATGCAAATAAAACGTTTTTGAGATGTATACATTTTTGGTTTGCTGTAGGTGGATCATTTAAGTTTGGATTTTTATTTCCTATGACGACTCAAACATAATAATGTGTTTAATGAGCTTTGTGCACATTTGAAGTCACAAAGCTCATTTGCATAAACCGCAGACAGAAAAAACATCTAAGCACTGATGCTTCAGCTTCTGTGGGACTAAAGGACATGACTCAGTGAATATGAGTGTTCTCTCTGTGACAGAGGATGTTCTGCTGATGCTGAGTCTGTTCTGTGATTCTGTCGTGTTGCAGTTGGTTCATGTTAAACTCATCAGAGATTAAACGTCTGCAGTAGCACAGAGTGTATATGTGAACGGACAGATATTCTCTGTAGTGTTTTGGTTGGGGGTCTGTAACCTGCTTGTTTCTATGGAGATGTCATTGCTGTGCCTGGAATATTCCACAATATGACATTAAACAGACCTACTTTACATTTATTCAATCACAGGTTTTATGGCTCAAGAATATCTAGAAAAACAGGCTTTGCTTTATTTTGCTTTATTTATTTTATTTTATTTTTATTTTTATTTTTATTTTTATTTTTATTTTTATTTTTATTTTTATTTTTATTTTCTGATTGTGAAAGGAGATCCACTGACGTGACTCTGGTTTGGTCTCCATGAAGACAGAAAGTTTTAATGCCACACTGGGAAACATTCCAGACGACGCAATAACATTAATAACAAGCACTTGACGGACCCTCCGCCAGAAAAGCTCCACACTGCAGCTTTAAACTCCAGGGCTCCTACCTGCTGGTCGAGCCGGTTCAGGGCGACGTTCTGCCTGAGTTTGTGCAGCACCTCCGGGTGACAGTCGCTGAACACGAACCTGGAGGGACCCAAAGACGAGCAGACGCAGACCCCGGTGAGGCCCGCCCCACTGCCCAGCTCCAGGACCGACCTGAACACACCACAAAACGCTTTTACCTCCTTTTTTTAATAGCATTTTTATCTTTATGCATTTTAACACTTTTCATGTATGATTTAGTGTCTCTTATTGTAGTAATTTGTCTGTGCAGCACTTTGGAAACTGTCATGTTTATAAAATGTGCAAAATAGTGAAGCAACAATAAGGTAAATCTGGTGATATCGTATCGTCAAAGGTCTCAATAATATCGAGGAGCATCACAATATATCGAATCCCAAGTCTCTTTGCTTAAATGAACAGTTCTGATGCAGAAATAGCTAAAAAAAACAGAGGGAACTACATAGACCATGATCCTTTGCTCCGTTTCAGTGCAGACGACATGAAGAAATAACTGTTCTAAGCACTTTTACATCTTCATTCTTTGGATTAAGTCTGTGAAGCATTTTTACATTCTACAGCTGTAACATTCCTTTAAATATTTTCTTCTCCCCAACGTTTATTCACAAACCGCACGTAACCGATGTAAAACTATGACATGTGAATACTGACCGCTCTAAATACTCTCCCACTAAACTACATCGCGGATACGAGGAAAAACCTGCAAACCCGCCAGAACAACCTGGTGCTTAATGCCCAGAAGACAGTGGAGATGATTGTGGACTTCAGGAAGCACACAGCCCCACTCCCCTCCATCATCCTGACCGACACCCCCATCACCACTCTGGACTCATTCCGCTTCCTGGGGATCACCATCACCCAGGACCTCAAATGGGAGCCCACCATCACCTCCATCATAAAGAAGGCCCAGCAGAGGATGTACTTCCTGAGGCAGCTGAAGAAATTCAACCTGCCAGCACGGACAATGGTGCAGTTCTACACTGCCATCATCGAGTCCATCCTCACCTCCTCCATCACCGTGTGGTATGCTGGAGCCACCACCAGGGACAAACAGAGACTGCAACGTGTTGTGCGCTCTGCTGAGAAGGTGATTGTTGCAGCCTTCCATCTCTTCAGGACCTGTACACTTCCAGGACTCGGACACGTGCAGGTCGAATTGCAGCTGATCCTTCTCACCCTGGACATGGACTTTTTGACCTACTCCCCTCAGGCAGGAGGCTACGGTCCATTCGGACCAGAACCTCTCACCACAAAAACAGTTTCTTCCCCTCTGCTGTTGGACTCATAAATAATAACACTCGGACTGGTCCCACCCCCACTCTGCTTCTGTCACATGACCCTGTGTTCTCGCACCTGCCTGCACCTGCCTGTTTTGCACTGATCACTGATACTCTCATACTCTATATTATTATACTCCTGTAAATTTGTAAATTTTGTTATATTATACTATAGCTTTATTTTATTCTATTATTTGTTGCATGTCAGTGTTTGTCTACATCCTGCTCCAAGTACCGCAGCAATTTCCTAATGTTGTGAACCTGTTCACTCATATGGCAATAAAACACATTCTGATTCTGATTCTGATTCTGATTCTGGTCTGCTGCACGTTTCCCGGACCTCGTACCTGCTGCTGAAATACTGTTGGTTTTCCAGAGCCCATTCTGCGAGGTACAGCGCCGCCTCCCACGTCACCAGCCCCGTGGTGCCGCCCGACACCATCGCCACGTTCTCCCGCAGCGTCACAGCGCCCCCACCAGGCTGAAGGACCACACGAGGGGAGAGGGTTAGAGACGGTACGTTTGTTTGCAGAGATTCAAAACGTCTGCATCCAGGTTCATGGAGGTTTGTTCATGCAGCATATCCCACTTAAACTGGCGATTTTTAGATTTAATGGCAATAAATCCTCCAATCTGCCATAAACAAAATACAGTGTGTAAATACAAATACATAAAAACTCTAATGCAAGTATAGCTTATTTACATTCATTTTGACACCACAAATCAACCAAGTTAATACTGTAAGACGCAAAGTTATATAAAACACATATTTACATATTTTAAATCAACAACTAAACTTATGCCTCTTCAGATGAAAACAAAAAATATTTGCCTATAACTTTTGCCGTTCTCGATTTTAAGCCCATTATCCGTCTTCCACTAACAGGAAGTCGACCCTTCAAAATAAAAGCGCTGCGCGTAAAAGTGGAAGTTAAGGTGAACAGCGGTAAATAGAACGCAGTAAAAAAAATAATAAATAAATCAGGTGTTTTAACAAAAGGCAAATGATCCTCTGGGTTTTTACAGTCCAGGTTCACATTTAATAATGATCATATTTAATTTGTTGTGTCCTTAGGCAAGACACTTCAAATGCTCGTAACATCCACACCAACTACGTACGTGAAGTGATGCTAAAGCAAGACGAGAACTGGGAGAAAATAACTTGAATGTGCAAAAATGTGGCAGAAATAGAGTAAAATAGAGAAGCCAAGAACAGTCTGGTTTATGACAGAGTTTTGTGTGGCTGTTGGTACCAGGAAGTAGGACTTGTAGCAGTGCTCGGTTTCCTCTGCACCGATGACCTGAGCCAGAGCGTCGTAGAGCTGGTCTGAGGGGTCACAGTCTAAGGCCTCCTGCTGCAGAGGAAACAGGGCTAAACCAGGACTAAACCAGGGCTAAACCAGGGCTAAACCAGGACTAAACCAGGGCTAAACCAGGACTAAACCAGGGCTAAACCAGGGCTAAACCAGGGCTAAACCAGGACTAAACCAGGACTAAACCAGGACTAAACCAGGGCTAAACCAGGGCTAAACCAGGACTAAACCAGGACTAAACCAGGACTAAACCAGGACTAAACACAGTCTGAGGCCTCCTGCTGCAGAGGAAACAGGGCTAAACCAGGACTAAACCAGGACTAAACCAGGGCTAAACCAGGACTAAACCAGGGCTAAACCAGGACTAAACACAGTCTGAGGCCTCCTGCTGCAGAGGAAACAGGGCTAAACCAGGACTAAACCAGGACTAAACCAGGGCTAAACCAGGACTAAACCAGGACTAAACCAGGACTAAACCAGGGCTAAACACAGTCTGAGGCCTCCTGCTGCAGAGGAAACAGGGCGAAAGCAGGACTAAAGCAGGACTAAAGCAGGACTAAAGCAGGACTAAAGCAGGACTAAACCAGGACTAAACCAGGACTAAACTAGGGTTAAACCAGGACTAAACCAGGACTAAACTAGAACTTAACACAGTTTGAGGCGTCCTGCTGTAGAGGAAATCCTGTCAGTATATAGGGTTAGAAGAGGACTAAACCAGGGCTAAACTAGGACTAAATCAGGACTAAACCAGGGCTAAACCAGGACTAAACCAGGACTAAACCAGGACTAAACCAGGGCTAAACCAGGACTAAACCATTTAGATCATTTCAGTCCTGGTATTGCCCATCTCTACTGAACAAAAGTTTTAAGGAGCTGTTAATTTGAAAACTACTGCTTCATGACATCACAAGGTGGAACAGAGCATTTTGAGCTTTGGGGATGCAGACAGACTGATAATAAAGAGTTCCTCAAACATGTGTGAATCAAACCAAAACTCCAGGGCTGTTTTTGAGGAGGTGACAACGTTATAACATGATTAAACTAAACACTCAGGAGAATCTATCCATAGTGTCAAATGTCAAAATGTGTGTGTTCACCAAACCTGTGAAAAGCTGCACTAACGACATGTTTATTACACTTGTTTTAAATGACTAAAACAAATCAAAATGACAAAAAAAAAATCGCTGGGACTATAGTAAATAAACCTCTAACCCGTTTGATGAGTTCAGAGAGGAAGAGACGTCTGTACCGGACGGAGGGAGGGAAGTCTGCGCACAGAGGATGGCAACAAGTCTGAGGAAAAAAACACAAATATAAAGATAAACTAAACATTTTAACTTTACATCTCTCATTAAAAACTGAAATAATCCTTTTACCTGATTCAGTATTTGTGAAATCACTTCTGTGGAGTTACTGCCAACGAGTTCCTTTTCTACAAACTGAAAAACAGACGTTAAACTGAATTTAATTATATAATATTATTAGATTTGATATCCTAGTTACATACATACATTTATATCATTTCTGCCTTATTTGACACCAGTCTACATATTTAGAATCTGTTATTACGATTTATATTTTGGCTCTTTGTTATTTTAATATATTGTCATGTGTGAGCTCCTGTATCCAAATAGTTTCCATTGTGAAGCAAAAAATTTAAGTCTAAGGAATAATTTTTCCTGTTCATGTTTTTTAATCATTTAATCCAATATTATACAGAATTAGACAAGATAATAAGCTTTGCCGATTATGAATATATTATGAATAGAGTCGTACAAACACCTGCTCCCAAATGTAGTGAAGAAAAAGTTAAATATAAGGCTCTGCAATTCATTTAATTTCGATTGTGATTTCAATGTGTACATGAAAAGATCTCCAAACTCACATAATCGAGTTGAAATGAAGCTTAACATAACTTAATATATGGTTTATTTATGATATATTTATGTTTTTCTCTGCCTTATTTCAGGTTCAAAGTATATTTCATTCATTTTATGTTTTATACATCGCAAAACTGCTCTAAGGTACATATGTATAGCCTTATTTATTTTCAATTGTGTAAATTATCAATAACAAAGAGATTTTTTTAGAGAGAGAAATGCTGAATAAATGCATTGTGTAACTACAAAAATAATCAGGATTTCAATATTAACTGAAATAGTTGTGATAATGATTTTTTCCATAATCGAGCAGCCCTAGTAAAAAGTACTGTAACATTTACAGAACTGAAGTACAGATGCCTAAAAACTCTATTTAAGTACAGAACTTTACTAGTTTACTGCTTGTACTTTAACATTACGTTCCACCACTGAATCTCACTATAACATTGTAATAAATGTGTAAAATAGACAGTAAATTAGCTCCAAAAATGGTCCTGTTAACACATTTCTGAATTCTAAAATACAACACAAAGACAAAAGGCTGTGATTGTTTCTCAGCTGCTGTTGTCCTTCTGGTCCAGATAAAATGACCAGATTTTCTGAATCAAAAACTGGGACACTCTCGGTTTGTGGTGGTTTGATAATTATACAATTGTGAAAAGAGCATAATTAAGGAAAGTTGTTCTGCACTCTGCCCATTCATAACTAACATGTGTCAGCATAGTCACATTTTCTGTGTGTTTTGGTCATTTTTAAGACGCTTTTCTTTATATTACCTAAACAAATGACAATTTATGTCTCTATTTACTGTTGGCAGGAATCAACTTGGTCAAAAATAGGGACATCTGGGACATTTCTTGTATAAAACTGGGGCAAATCAGTGGTTTTGGATAAATCTGCTGGGACAGGGGGACACGGGGCTCAAAACTGGGACGTCTGGTCACCTCAGGTTAAGATTTTAAAATACAGTAAAGCCGAACTACTCAAAATGAATTCTCAAATATTTATTACTACATTACAATAGGTTTATACAGACAGTACTTGTAAAGCCTATGGAAGCAGCTTAAAACAGTATGTGTCAAAGATTTCTTTTTAGCCGTGTTTAAACCGTTACTATCGCACTTACAGCCCAAGGGTAAGACGCCAAACGACCCATGGAGAAGAAATGTCTCCGAAAATCCATTAAAACGTCCTTTCTGTGGGGATCTGAAGCTCCTGTTGTCATTTTACTCGCGAGGATCGCCCGGAGCACTCAGCTGACAACACCGAGCACGTTTTTGATATCACTGCCGACTGCGCATGCGTCGCCGCCATCTTGGAACGGGTCGAGAAGAGCCGTTGTCAAAGAAATTAAGGAGTATTTTTAGTTTCATCAAAAGGCCGTATTTTAACGCACAAAATGCCTTCCCAATGCGGCGCGATTGGGTGTTCGAATAAAGTCGATGCCGATGCAAAGCAGCGTGGCATAACGTTTCACAAGTAAGTTTTTAAAAGCGCTTTTCCGATACGTGTTTGCGTTTTTGGTCTCTGTGGGCGCCATATTGCCTAGGTCGAAAGCAAAATCTGACTTTACCAAGGTCCATAGATGTCTATATGTTCTGATATTACACATAATTTCTGTTTCATAAGTGTTTGGCTGCTATCGTACGGCAACAGAATACCAAAGTAGTTAGATTAATTTTGTCTCCTTAAAATACGCTTTCGTGAACGAGGATCAAGTTATTTCTAAAACACTCAGAGCAGCAAACTGAGTGAAAATCTATATTTAACTTAACTAATACAGGAAATAAATAATCACTTTTGTCTTCAAAATATTAGTCAATTTATTGAGTCTTATGTGTTAAAGTTTTAGAAATTATAACATGAGTTGTGGAATTTACTTATTGACACTTCTGTGGTGTGTTCAGGTCATAGCACCGAGCTCAAAGTTGGTGATTTAATCCTGGCTCCAAACTCTACTTGTTCTTGTTGTGCTCTCGGGCAAGACACTTTCACCCACTTTGACCTTGCCTTAGGGTGGCCAGATTTTCAAAATAAAAAACTGGGGCATAATAAAATAGTGAAACAAGTGCGTGATTAAGGAAAATTATTTTGCACTCTGCACTAATGTGAGCCAGTATAGTCAGGTTTTCTTTGTGTTTTTGTCATTTTTAAGCAGCTTTTCTGTATTTTACCTAAACAAATGTCAATTTATGCCTCTCTTTACTGTTGGCAGGGATCAAACTGGTCAAAAATAGGGACACCTGGCACAGTTCTTGTATAAAACTTGGACAAATCTGTGGTTTTGGATAAATCTGCTGGGACAGGGGACACAGGGCTCAAAACTGGGACTGTCCCGGGTAAATAGGGATGTCCGGTCACCTTATCTTACCTTGCATTATAGGTTAGGGATGTCAAAAGTATTGGAAATCTGACACCAATCGATACTTAAACTAGTATTGAAACTAGATACTCAATGGAACAGGTATCGATACTAAAAAGTTCCATTCACAGGACAGAAATGAAGCTTTCCTGAATAGTTTTAGATCTTGAGCTGTATCAGAAACCTGTCTGTATTTTTCTATGGCAGAGTCCCTTCAAACCCAGAGCGGAGGGCGATATGGAAGAAAGCTCTGAGGAGAGACTTCGTGATCACCAAGTTTACAGTGATCTGCAGCGCTCACTTTGAGGAGAAGGACATGGACCGGACCGGACAGACCACGCGGCTCAGGGACGGCGTCGTACCGTCCATCTTCAACTTCCCCGACAAAGACGACGAAAGCCAGGTCAGATAGTGCCGTTTAAACCACGTGAGGTATTTTAGATGTCACTGGAGGTGCACTCGTTAGGTGACACTGGTCTGTAAGTCACTCTTTGGTTTGGTTTCTTATCTACGTCCTCTTCTTCAGAGAACCAACAGGCCTTTAGCTTCTCTGCTCCTTCAGCTTGGAACACCCTCCGAACTGAGCTGAAAGGGCCAATCCCATTTCTAATTTCTACCCCTTGTCCCTTGAAACTGAGAAACGAGGGGTCGGGGTTGAAAGTCGAACCCCCACGAATTGGGACGCCCCTTCAACAGTCGCATATGTCATCGGAAATCTCCTCCAGATTTTACGTAAACTTACTGACAGAGCGGAATGACACGCAGACCATTGGAAAGAACAACAACCTGAGCTTCTCTGAGGGTTAAACCAGTGATTTCTCTTATAATTACTCGCGTTACAATATCCAAATAACAACTGTGCAGCACGGACGCCCGCGATTCATTCACAACTTTATTTCCATTCATCAACCGATCACTCAAGTCACAAATAACACACCTCAACGTAGCGCTAGCGATTTTTCGTGTGCATTTTATGAAGAAAATGACCATTGCAGCACTGGAACAACGTTAAACTTAAGACATTACAGCGGTTATCACACATTTTAAACCATAAATAATAGAGAAAATACATTTGTTTGTGGCAGCAGTGATGTTGCCGGTGATTTGCATTCTGAGAAATTGCTCATACTTCTCCGTTTGGAGTTTGCCTCTGAAAAATCTTCATTTGGAGGAGTATAAAGCCCGACCCCTTTCCTCTAACCCTCTGACATAACGGTAACTGGGACACCCCTAAACCTACAGGTGAAGGGCCAAGGGGTGTAATGGGATTCAGCCAAAATATCCAAACTTGTCTCATTTAAAGCTTTTTGTTCTTTGTTATGTTACAGGCCAAAAGTGTCCGTTCATCAGTGCCTGTGTTTTTAAATTGTCAGTACAAAAAGTGCTCTTTGTAACAGATTTTATTGCTTTTTACCTCCTATTGTTTACAACTACTGCACTTGATCCTTTTAGACTGTTACAGCTGCTGCACTTTCAAGATATTTTCGACATTCACTGCACTTTACCTTCATAATTGACGTTTATCTTAACGGATTGTTGTTTTCTGCTCTCTCTTGTCACCCTTGTAAATGAGAACTGGATCTCTGTGGGTTTTTACCTGGTTAAAAAAGGTTAAATAAAATAAAAACGATCATCTAGAATCACCACCTGTAGAAGCCCTATTGATACTTCGCAGCTTTAGTTTTATTTTAACACGACAGGAACACGAACGCTGTTTTTTTATCGATTTATTTTTTGCATTTTGAGGCTAACCTTATGTGTGCTAATGTGTGCGTTGCGTCTCCACGGTAACCGCTGAACATTCCGCCCTAGAGGTCCATGTAAACTGAGCTGGAGGACAGTGTTGGCTCTTTTTAGAATGTTATGAAACCAACTCATTGATTATAAATAAAATATACATATTTCTGTTGTTGTTGTTTCCGTCTTCAGCCCCGGAGATCGAAGAGGAAAAAAACGCCAACTAAAAGGGGCAGAAAAAACAAAGTACAAGTAAGTAAAAAATGTAAAAATGTTGGGTCAGATGAAGCAGATGTGTATAATGATCTCGTATGGACGATCTGCTGAACTAATTTCTTCTTTTATTTTAGAAGGGGAGTCCAAATAAAAGGTTTAGTCAGAAAATCTATTTGCCAGAAGACACGACAAAGGCGGTGAGTTGCACTGCCTCCGATCTCAACCAAAATGATAATACACATATATTAGTGTACGCAGTTCAGAATCAGAAAGATTTACTGACATTAAGGGCTGTTAAAAGGATCGAAAATCATACTAATCATCATAATTTGTACTATTGATACTGACACAGGACATAATTGACCCTTTTCTGATGCTTTAGAATGATCTTGAGCTGTATCAGAACAAGTATAAGAGCACAGAGACTAGTATACGCCTATGGACCCATGGTTTAGACCTGGTTTAGACCTGGTTTAGACCTGGTTTAGACCTGGTTTAGACCTGGTTTAGACCTGGTTTAGACCTGGTTTAGACCTGGAGGGATCACACAGATATAAGGACACATGGGAACAGAAAAGAAAGTATTAGGATTGAATATGGAAAATGACATTCTATTGTCTAAAGAAAGTGTTTTTTATGACATTTTTGGGATCTGAATCAGTACTGAGTCTTGAAATTGTAATATGTTGACAACATTAGCTCTTCCATAATTCGTAGATTTAGTCCTGCTGCTTTGTACAATACGGTCTCTTTGATATTTACTTTTGTTTGTTTTTGACTCTGTTTTAAATCCAGGCTCAAATCGGTTCGGTTTAGCTGTGCATATGACTATAATTATGATTATTTATGATTATTTCTGTTTTGATCTGTTTGTATTGTGATTTTCACGTATTTTTTATTCTGTAAAGCACTTTGAATGAACTTTGTGTCCAAATTGTGCTGTACAAATGAACTTGCCTCGCTTTGCCTTTTCTTTCTTGAAGCAAAAAGCACGAAAGTCGATCCGCGGGTCGAGGGGCAGAGTGAAGCTGGAGGCCACAGAAACGGCTCTGACGTCTCCACAGTCTGAAGCTGCACCGTCTCCTGCTCCTGATGCTGCTGCTGCTCCCGTCTTCTCTGCAGAGGTGAGCGCACACGTGAAATATATATATGAAATATATATACCCCTTTTTAATCACAAAAACATGCATTATAGAGCGAAATTTGAATTGGCGCAAAGTCTGCAGTTACTTACAGTAGGTAAAAGAATGTAATAATAATATTTTGTTGTTGCTTTTTATGGGAAAAGAAAGTGCTAAAAACGTCTGCTACTCGTTGGGTGATAGGAGGGACCCAGAGCTCGCAGCGCTTTGTTGTGACGATGTTTTTTTTTTTTAACCTTTATTTACCCAGGAAAGTCCCATTGAGACACTAATCTCTTTTTCAAGGGAGTCCTGCCACACACACTCCACTTTCATACTAGGCAATGTGGGTGATGTGACTTCCTTAAGGACACAACACCAGTTTTTTTCCACTGGCGCCCCCCTGTGGCACTTGGAATTCCCAGTGTCTCCATCCAAGTCCTGACCAGGCCCTGCTGAGCTTCTGAGATCTGAGGGGATCAGGCTTTAACGAGCCGGTGTGGCCACTCCATACCGCGTATGACGTTTACGCCAACGTCAGCTCCAATTGGCGGAAGTCAGCGCACTTCTTTTATTAAGTAATTTTAGATGAATATTGTGATTCAAAATGTCAGAATTATAACATAAAGATCCAAGGGGGTCATAGATTATAATAAAAAACTCATAATAAAGCACAGACACAAGTGTGAATTCTGCTCTCAACATTAAGGGTGTAACAATATCCAAGTCTCACGATACGATATCGTCACAGTCTGAACCTCGCGGTGCGATATTGTGGGAAAGCTCATAATATTACGATATTCTACAGAATAACAAGACTGACTCTAAAATACTTTGCCCAGTCATTTGGTACATTTATTGTCATTAGAGATGGAACGAAATCCAAATCTCTCTGTGCGATATTTTCACCATAAACATCTCACCGAACCAGATTTATTGCAATATTTAAACTGTGAATCTGCAACTTTTTCCTCTAAAAATGCTTCACAAGACTTCATCCAAAGAATGAAGATGTAAAAGTGCTTAGAACAGTTATTTCTTCATGTCGTCTGCACTGAAACGGAGCAAAGGATCATGGTCTATGTAGTTCCCTCTGTTTAGAGACTTGGGATTCGATATATTGTGATGGTCCACGATATTATACGATACGATATCACCAGATTTACGTTATTGTTACATCTCTACTCAACATAAAAAACCTCATCGGTTGAGCGTTCAGATCCACCACCCCCCAGTGTCTGCGTACACAGGTGTATGAATGTGTGAATGAGTGAGGGGTTCCTCAAAGGAGGATAAAAATGTGACCTTTAAAGACATAACTCTTCATAAGAAACGGCAAATATGACTTAAATAAAACTGTGTGCGATGTGTCGATGCTCCAGGACCATCACTACGCCATCGACCCCGACAGCGTGAAGCAGAAGCTGGACGAGGCGTACGTGAGGATCGAGGAGCTCCAGAAACAGCTGCGCAACTACAAAGACCGAATGAAACGAAAGGACGCGGAGTTCAGGGTCCTGATGGGAGAAACCAGGAGACAGAACGAGCTCATGAGCGAGCTGATGGAGGGAAGCGAACTGTGGATCCTCTGCGACAAGTGCGGAGGAGGAAAGAAATGAGAACTCCTTGTACAGTCCATGGTCCAAGCGCTGGAGATCGGGCGATATGGGTATTTTCATGACCGATGACGATACAGATTGTTTAGATTCCAGCTAAAACCAATGGCTGATGAGCTCTGCCGATATTTTTGGATCGATATTTAGAGCCGATTTCAATTATCTTCCTCAAATTCTGTCATTTAAAGGTGCTTTGTGTAACTTTTCGGCGTCCGTCAGATGCTTTTCACCATGGAATTGTTATTATTTTATCTGGAATGTTTCACGGTATGATATTTCACCTTCCTATCTCCATGGAAACCAAACCAGACCAAGTTACAGGTCAGATCTGTGGTGTGGCGACCCCGCTTAGTGTCAGAACGCCTGTTTTTCTCTGTAGTTTGGTGCTATAAATCCACCTGTGCTCAAATAAATGTAAAATAGAGCTGTTTAATGTCATACCGTGGAATATTTTAGGTAGAGCAATAACGTATCCATAGAAAAAACAAGCAGGTGACGGACCCCTAACCAAAAAGTTACAGAGTGCACCTTTAAATTTACAACACACCCACCCACAGCCCTTTCTTATTTTTCAGAATAACCTGTCAATCTCCCATTTTCGCACTAAAGTATTAAATTAAAGGTTTTTTATGTAATTTTAGGCGACATTTCGACCAAAACAAAATATCAACCTGTGCTGCAGATTTAAGGCCGATAGTTGATGCACTAAAAAGTCCGAATATTGGTCTGATATATCGGCCCATCTCTACGAAGCGTCTGGATTTGTCTCTTAACGTGTTTCAGACTGTGAAAGGAGGAAGCAGGTCTTTAATTTTGTCTTAACCAGTTCTTTGCTCTCACAAACTCTTTGGCAAACCCGCGTGAAGGAATTCTCAGACGTGTGCACAGCTTTAGAGCAACTTTTTACATAATACAGTTTGCACGGAGGTTAAACTCATTTTGCTCAAGTACAAAGTCAGATACACAAGCTTTAATATTGAAAAGGATATCTGGACAACATAGAAAACGCAGCTTTACAAGTTCAAATTCAGCGTTTTAAAATGAAATGGAGATGGAGAGTGACTCTGGAGGTAATTATCTATAAATCTAAGCAGAAAGAAGCTCATTCAGTGCAAATAACACAGCGTCACGATCAGAGTTTGTTGTTTAAAGCCAGTTCAGAAATTCTGCGTTGCTTTTTGTGATCCTTTTGGGGTTATTGTGAACACACTTTCTCTTCACTTCACTCGGAAATGGCAGAAACAATTAATGTAAATGTATTATGTTATATTTACTGTTATATTTATTGTTAACTTTTACTCAAATTAGATGCTGTCTCTTATTTTGAAACATGTTTTGTGACCAGTAAATCCAAAAGGATGCGGTTCTTTGCCTTGTAAGTTTAAAAGCTCAGCAGAAGAAACAGAGCAAAGTGACCAAAATGAGCATTATACTCCTTTTAAATGCTGTTTTATTTATGTGAATTCACTACTGAGAATGTATTGTATTTTTGAAAGATTCCCGGTTTACATTTGTAAATATTGTAAAAAAGATATTTTGCTTCTTCCCCTATTTTTGGCCGAAACTGTACATTTTTTATTAAACACAAACCAGTTGAGGTGATCTTGAATGTGTTTGTTTAATGGGCTTGACGTGAAGGACCTAACAAATGACCAAATCCAAGTTCTAATTAGTTATTGGTTTATAAATGACTCAATTTGAAAATAAAATATAAATGTAGGAATATTTAAAGTGCATATGACACGTTTGATTACTCATTTCACTAAAAGATGCTTAACATTCAGATTATATTTGCATAAAATTTACGCTTGAAGAAAACTGATAAATGTAGTCTATTAGAAATTAAAATACAAAAAAATAGTCAAATACACCCAAAACAGCCAATTATACTCTTATATACCGTAGTATACTATATATCTACTGAATTTCTTTGTCTCTTTGTGTCCTACTGAATATTGAGAGTAAGAAGATAACACTGCGGTTGTGGATGGCGGGTTTTTGTGTTTGAGAGATAAAATGTTGACAGTTTGGACACTCCTCATTCACCCCCAACTCAACCACAGCAGCACTTCGCAAGAGTAAGTAACAAAAAATAACTTTTTGTTTAACTACAACTAGTATATGAGGGTCCATTTAAACCACATTTTGGGTTAGTCCTTGTTGTAGTAGTCCTTCAACTAGTAAAGTTGTTGTGTAGTTCTGTTCAACTTTTTGGCCCAGTACGTTTTAGTAGATTATTTTCAGAACCACAGGACTATATGATACAGTTGAGGAAATATTAAAATTGTGTTAATTTTTACACTATAAATTTATTGTATTATATTCTAGTTGCGTCTATCTTAATTATATCTTTTAATAATGTTTTTTTTTTTCATATGAATTGTTTGGATTTTAAACGGATCGTTACATTACAACGAATTTGTTTCCCCCGGTCCGTTTTCAGGGACGGACTGTCAACAACAAACATGGCGGCCGTGCTCTTGTAACCGAAGCAGCGTCTGAAAAAGTAACCGCTTTTATCGCATTTTCTTTGGTAAGTTGTGCACTTTTTGCCATGAATTGTCATAAATTGCATTATCTGACATTTCCGATTGCTGTTAGACCTTTTTAATTGAGATTTTGAGTTTTATTTATCACGCTTATGGGTTATGCAGAGTAAAAACTTGATTTGAATGACCATTGATTTTAAAAAATTAAATATACCGTTTAGTGTAATTATTTATGTAATGTAATTTCTCTTGTATACTGAAATTGTTCGTATTTCGTTACATTTGCCCGAGCTTTCTGTTGGTCCAGTAACTGTACGTTAAATCAATGTTATCTGCCCTCTGGCTTGTCAGTTTCAACAAACTCAATATTTGAAGGGCATCAACGAGGACGGCGTGATTACTGTATAAACCAAAGCCAAACACAGTGATCCTATAGTTTTATATTATTTTAAACCATGTTCTGGTTAATGCATCGAGATTGATCTGAAGTTCTAGCTGCACAGGTGAAGTTTGTTCTTGTCTATAATGGTCCCCTTTCTGTTGTCTTTCTGTTGTTACTGTAAATACTGGGCAGTGACTTTGCCAGATAAGAGATAAGTTACATTTTGTTGTTTGTTGCCATAATTATTTGTACTGTTTTGAGTTGTTTTTAATTTCCCCCTTGGAGGGATTAATAAAAGTATAGAATGCTTTACACCTCCAGAGGTATATTTTTAAGTAGACCTTATTGGGCAGACTGGGGTAAGTTGAGCCACTTTTTGCTTTGATGTTTTTATTTTTGTTTTTTTGTCAAAACAATAGCAAATCAGAATAAAATAAAGCACTACACATACATTTTAGGACGTTTTTAGGAACTGGAAAACCACACTCTGATACATAATTTTACTTGCCTGTAAATCTAGAGGGATATCTCTGCCTATTTGTTACACAGATCCATATCAGCCGCAAGAACAGCAATGAGATGGATTTTCCCACGCAATCATTTTACAGAAGTTGGCATTTAAAATTAAAATAAAATACTATTTTGGTCACTCAAGATGAGGGGTAAGTTAAGTCAGGTCTTGGGGTAAGATTAACCACCAGAATAAGGCCTGACCTGTGGACCAAAATGAATAAAAAAGTTTCAAGGTGGGATTTTATACAGACAAAACAAATACAATATTTACTATTTTTTGTAAATATTTAACACCATAGTACGGTTTGATTTTCTACCTAAAAGTTACACATATTATACCTCAAAATGTGTAATGTCTCTCTCTCCCTCAGGTCCTGGACTCTGCCCCCGGTCGTCATGGTGATAAAGGTGTATTTCCCTCAGTGCTGTAACCGTGCCGACAGCGGTCTGTTGGTAGGGCGATGGTTGCCGGGATACGACTCTGCGGTGGTCCTGGCTGTGATTCACTATCCCTTCATCCCGAGCACCGTCAAGCAATACATCCACCAGGTCAGGGCTGGATTTAAAACGGGTTTAAGAAGTGACCTGCGTGAAGTCGCCCCATCAAACGCAAACCTACACAAAAACTATATCAATCGTTTGTGCTTCGTTTGTGCTTCTTTAGTTTTGGAGAAATTAACGATTCTTTTATAGGTCAAATTGGGGTCATCCTGTCCCCCCGGAAGCTTCAAAATGGTTTAAACAGTCCAAAATGGAGTCAATCGTTTGTGCTTTGTTTGTGCTGCAAAAAGTTTCTTTTGTGCAGTTATGGTTCTTAAGATATTTGGAGTTTTATTTTCGGCCGGTGACGTCGTCCAGCCCCTCAAAATGTGAAATAAAGGTCAAAACAGGCAGAAAATTATAGAAAACGTTTGTATTTGGTTTGTGCTGTTTTGTGCAATTTTCATTTGTGCGAGTTTGTTTCTAAAATTATTCAATTATATTAAAGATAAACGATCTGAGGCTGTGGAAAAGTCTCAGTCTTTAGTAATTTGCTTTTGATTCATATTTTATAGAATAACACAGACTTTTCCACAGCCTCAGATCGTTTATTTTCACTAGTTTTGCAGAGTTTGTCTCCGTCAGCTGAGCGGAAATGACGTCCTATAATTACCACAGAAATAATAATGAATAATTTTAGAAATAAACTCGCACAAATGAAAATTGTCACAGCACAAACGAAACACAATTGGATTGTTTTTGGACATTTTTCTTCTTCCTGTGGGGCTGACCCCAATTTGACCTATAAAAGAATCGTTAATTTCTCCAAAACTAAAGAAGCACAAACAAAACTTTTTGCAGCACAAACGAAGCACAAACGACTGACATAGTTTTTGTGCAGGTTTGCGTTTGATGGGGGCGACTTCACACAGGTTAAGAAGTGCACACCTGAGAAAAAGTATCTTACGTTTGATGATTTACACCTTTTGAAAGCTGTAGTTCCAAAATGAGTCTAACCCAGCCTCTCTCTTAGATGCAGGTCCAGAGTGGGGTGGAGCTGTCCGTTCTGGGGTCCTGGAGTTTGCCTAAAGAGGGTCAGGGCGACATGGAGAGTTTCCTCAGAGACTTGAGCTCCATCTTCCCCCAGAGACGCTGGCTCCAGATCAGCCGAGAGATGGGAAAGATGGGCTTCTGCTGTAGCGTCCTCAACACCGAGCAGAGTGAGTAACGCACATGGGTCACTGTGATGGAGAGCGACTTTAAGGGGTTGTCCAAAGTATCGAAAATCAGATCCTAATTGAAACTAGATACTCGTTTGAGCAGGCGTCAATAGCAAAAAAGTCTCTTTCACGGGACAGAAGTGAACCCTTCCTGAATGTCTTTTAGAATAATCTTGAGCTGTATCAGGACAAATATAAGAGCACATAGACTAGTACACGCTCATGGACCTGGTTTAGACCTGGTTTAGACCTGATTTAGACCTGGTGTAGACCTGATTTAGACCTGAACCACAATGGAACCTACTTGACCACTGAGGGATTACACAGATATAAGGCCACATGGGAATAGAAAAGAAAATACTAGGATTTAATGTTGTCACTTTCTCTTTTTATTATCACTCTGGTATCATAATCAGTAGGGACATAACAATAACTGAAATCTGGTGATATCGTATCGTCAAAGGTCTCACAATAATATCGTGGAGCATCACAATATATCGAATCCCAAGTCTCTTTGCTTAAATGAACAGTTCTGATGCAGAAATAGCTAAAAAAAACAGAGGGAACTACATAGACCATGATCCTTTGCTCCGTTTCAGTGCAGACGACATGAAGAAATAACTGTTCTAAGCACTTTTACATCTTCATTCTTTGGATTAAGTCTGTGAAGCATTTTTAGAGGAAAAAGGAGCAGATTCACCACAAAATATTGCAGTAAATCTGGTACAGTGAGATGTTTATGGTGAAAATATCGTCCAGAGAGATTTGGATTTCGTTCCATCCCTAATGACAATAAATGTACCAAATGACTGGTCAAAGCATTTTAGTCAGTCTGTTATTCTGTAGAATATCGTAATATCGTGAGCTTCCCCGCGATATTGCAATAAATATCGTACCGTGAGGTTCAGACGGTGACGATATCGTATCGTGAGACTTGGATATTGTTACACCCCTAATAATCAGTATTGAGTATCGAGTGTATTTCTTCAGTATCTAAAAAATAAATGTTTGTTTTGTGACAACTTGATGTTTGATGCAGCCATTTTTAGAGGTGATTTTACACTTTAGAATCTGGGGACCAATTGTGACAAACTAACGTATGACTCCCATTTATTTCACATGGATTTTGTTGTTTGAAGCTTCCTCGTGTGACTTTTAAGGTGCCTAATTTATGTTCACACTGTTCTTTGTCCGGTTTAGAGAGCGGCGTTTTTCGGACTGCGGTAAAAACGGAAAAGAAGGAAGGAGAGGGAGACGAGGAGAGAAAGGAGGAAGAGGAGGGAGAAGATCAGAAGGTGATTTTTGTTCACTACGAGCAGCGGAAAGTGATGCTCTCTCAGCTTCATCGAGAAGAACACGGACACACCGAGCCGAACCCCGAGCCCACGTCTGAACTCACTCAGGTACAAATGTGAAGAGTAACAAAGGAAATGTAAAGAAATAACAAAGGAAATGGAAAGAAATAACAAAGGAAATGCACATACAGAGCACAGAACATGAGGCGAACAGTCAGGACAGTCCAGTTATTCTCATAGTTATTTCAATGCCGTAATTTCGTAATTAACCACTGTGGCCTCAATTTAAATTTGTCTTTTTAAAAACATATTTAAATGGCTTTCCGTACACGTCTTCTGAAACTGAGCTTAAAACTGATGACAAAAATAGTTTGGGTCTGAGTCTGAGCTCCAAACCAAACACTTTTTCCTGCCTCTCCTGATCACTGAACATTAGAAATGACTGAATCCTGATTAAAATCCCATTAACTGCGCCACCACAGCCTCATTACAGGCTTAAAATCAAAGAGTGAACCATTTTTGAACAATATTTTTTACTATATTTTATTTGGAAATCTAGAAGTTTTCCATTTTCTTCCACATTTTCACCTTTGTCTGGTTAAAATCTGTACTGAAAATCTTAGTGTACTATAGAAATAATTGTTTGGCTACACTGTGAACCCGAATAAGTTACCAGAACTCAAACAAATTGAGGCAATCGATTAGTCTCAGTTATTTTAAGTTGATGAACTTAAAAGTCACAATATTCTTAAAAGGTCGGAGTTGCTGAATGAAAAGTGCTCGTTTAACCCAACTCAGATATTTGCCGTTAATATGAATGAATATGATTTACTGACTTAATTCTGCTAAGCTGTGCCTCATCTATGTTTTTAATGCTCAGTTACACCCACAATAGTTCACTTTAATCAAAAAATATTAGTTAAAATTACTCAGAAAGAAGAACATGTTAAAACAACTTGACACAATTAAGTTAGTAGGATTATTTCTAAAGCTTTGAGTGTTCACAATGTCTGTTTAATTACTTTGAACGTTCGGCTTTACGACGGCGCTGAACTAAAATAATCCTGTTTTTCCCTCCTGTTTTTCCCTCCTGTTTGCGCCGCAGACGTTCCAGAGCGTGTCCAGGTGCGAGCCGCTGTTCTTCCTGGACAAATACGACGAGGGTCCGGTGAAGTCCACGCACTGGCAGAGTGAGGGCAGGGAGGCCAGCATCGTGGTGGAGCTGTGCAAACAGGCGTCTGTCCCCGTCTGTGCTCTGCTCAGCGCTCTGCTGCATCTGTGGACGAGCCTCTGGAGCCTCAGGTCCGCAGCGCCTCACTGACCCGGGTCAAGTGTTTGGAGAGAGAGTTATAGAGATAGAAAGAGAGAGAAAGATAGTCTGGCACTGTAGTAATCTCATAGTTTCCTGTTTCAGTTCATCTTTATGTGGGATTATAATCTCTAGACTCATATGTTTAATTCATTTTTATGTGGGATTATAATCTCTAGACTCACTTGTTTAATTCATTTTTATGTGGGATTATAATCTCTAGACTCACTTGTTTAGTTTGTGTTGCATTTTTGTATGAAAAGCGCTGTATAAATAAAGTTTGATTGATTGAAGAGATTTAAGTAGGAAAGGACGGATATTATATCAGTGTAAATGTTGGTATCACATCAGGGCATTTTTTACTTCCATAAATTTGTACTGACAAAATTTCAGTTACATTGGTCCAGTTTTTTTCTACTTTTAAAAGAAATTGTTTGGGAATTGATCCTTCGAACTTTGGATGTATGTTTAGGCTGTGGGACGGAGCAGAATTTACACAAGATTTACATTTAAAGAGAAGATTTTGACATTATTAATAATATAAGTGATTTTTTTTTTTTGACCCAAACATTTTGAGGAAAAAAGAAAGAACAAAATCCAGTTGGTTTAATAATATTGTTTTGAGTAAAAGTTTGATTCTATATTAAAATAATTTTTTCTTCTCCTTATTTCCCTCATTTCAGGATCTTCCGAGTTTTTCCGCTGCCGTTTGTTTCGTCCAAACTGTCGACCTGCGTCCAGCTCAGCTACAGAGCGCAGAGGATGAAGACGCTGGTCTCCACGGCAACGGCCCCCGACCACCGGACCTTCATGAGGTGAGGAGCACGGGACCCTCATGAGGTGAGGAGCACATGAGGTGAGGAGCATAGGACCTTCATGAGGTGAGGAGCACAGGACCCTCATGAGGTGAGGAGCACATGAGGTGAGGAGCATAGGACCTTCATGAGGTGAGGAGCACAGGACCCTCATGAGGTGAGGAGCACATGAGATGAGGAGCACAGGACCTTCATGCAGTGAGGAGCACATGAGGTGAGGAGCACAGGACCTTCATGAGGTGAGGAGCACATGAGGTGAGGAGCACAGGACCTTCATGAGGTGAGGAGCACATGAGGTGAGGAGCACAGGATCTTTATGCAGTGAGGAGCACAGGACCTTCATGAGGTGAGGCGCACAGGACCTTCATGAGGTGAGGAGCACATGAGGTGAGGAGCACAGGACCTTCATGAGGTGAGGAGCGCAAGACCTTCATGAGGTGAGGAGCACATGAGGTGAGGAGCACAGGACCTTCATGAGGTGAGGAGCACATGAGGTGAGGAGCACAGGACCTTCATGCGGTGAGGAGCACATGAGGTGAGGAGCACAGGACCTTCATGCGGTGAGGAGCACATGAGGTGAGGAGCACAGGACCAGTGGTGTCACTATGAAGAGTTCTGCAGTTTTAAACATGAAGTTAATTAATGGAAGTCTTTTTTTATTCTGCTAAATCTGTTTTCTGCCCTGTTATAACGTTTCCCTCGTCAAAAACCTGAAGAGGTTTTAGATGTCGCCCGTGCATGTCTGAGGGATCTAGTCCTTTAAATAAAGTACCTCATGACGGCTTTATTCTTCAGTGTTCATGTTCTCTCCCTCTCGTCCTTTTTAATCCCCTCTTTTCCTCTGCAGAAAAGCGAACATCTTTGTGTCTGTGCTGCTGGACGTGGCTCTGGGGCTGCTGCTCATGTCGTGGCTGTACAGAGACGACCACATCTCCTCCATCGCCAACGCCCTGGTGCCGGCCGCCGACGTGAGCGCCTTTCATCCCCTCACCTCGTGCTGGGGGGTTTAGATCAGGGGTCGGCAACACTCAAAGAGCCGTTTGGAGCGTCTCCCACAGAAAAAAAAAACACCTGCGGAGCCACAAAACCCTAAAATGAGGAGAACACTGCATATGATTTTTTTTACCTGTCTGCTCTGTATAAAAGACTATAGTGTGTTGCATTTATGAAACCACTGAAAATACAACACAAATAATCCACTGAGTCGTGTCTTTTAGTCCAACAGAAGCTGAAGCTGAAGAACTGTTTTCAGCGCAGTGGATGCAAATGAGCCATGTGGTCTTAAGTTTCGTTTCTCCTTTTAGTCCTGGTTTTAGATCTGGTTTACACCTGCTTTAGTACTGCTTTAGACCTGCTTTAGACCTGCTTTAGTCCTGCTTTAGTCCTGCTTTAGTCCTGCTTTAGTCCTGCTTTAGACCTGCTTTAGACCTGCTTTAGACCTGCTTTAGACCTGCTTTAGTCCTGCTTTAGACCTGCTTTAGTCCTGCTTTAGACCTGCTTTAGACCTGCTTTAGACCTGCTTTAGACCTGCTTTAGTCCTGCTTTAGTCCTGCTTTAGACCTGCTTTAGACCTGCTTTAGACCTGCTTTAGACCTGCTTTAGTCCTGCTTTAGACCTGCTTTAGACCTGCTTTAGACCTGCTTTAGACCTGCTTTAGACCTGCTTTAGTCCTGCTTTAGTCCTGCTTTAGACCTGCTTTAGTCCTGCTTTAGACCTGCTTTAGTCCTGCTTTAGTCCTGCTTTAGACCTGCTTTAGTCCTGCTTTAGTCCTGCTTTAGACCTGCTTTAGACCTGCTTTAGACCTGCTTTAGTCCTGCTTTAGTCCTGCTTTAGACCTGCTTTAGTCCTGCTTTAGTCCTGCTTTAGACCTGCTTTAGTCCTGCTTTAGACCTGCTTTAGACCTGCTTTAGTCCTGCTTTAGACCTGCTTTAGTCCTGCTTTAGACCTGCTTTAGACCTGCTTTAGACCTGCTTTAGACCTGCTTTAGTCCTGCTTTAGTCCTGCTTTAGACCTGCTTTAGTCCTGCTTTAGACCTGCTTTAGTCCTGCTTTAGTCCTGCTTTAGACCTGCTTTAGTCCTGCTTTAGTCCTGCTTTAGACCTGCTTTAGACCTGCTTTAGACCTGCTTTAGTCCTGCTTTAGTCCTGCTTTAGACCTGCTTTAGTCCTGCTTTAGTCCTGCTTTAGACCTGCTTTAGTACTGCTTTAGACCTGCTTTAGACCTGCTTTAGTCCTGCTTTAGACCTGCTTTAGTCCTGCTTTAGACCTGCTTTAGACCTGCTTTAGACCTGCTTTAGTCCTGCTTTAGTCCTGCTTTAGACCTGCTTTAGACCTGCTTTAGACCTGCTTTAGTCCTGCTTTAGTCCTGCTTTAGACCTGCTTTAGTCCTGCTTTAGACCTGCTTTAGTCCTGCTTTAGACCTGCTTTAGACCTGCTTTAGACCTGCTTTAGACCTGCTTTAGTCCTGCTTTAGTCCTGCTTTAGTCCTGCTTTAGACCTGCTTTAGTCCTGCTTTAGACCTGCTTTAGACCTGCTTTAGACCTGCTTTAGACCTGCTTTAGACCTGCTTTAGTCCTGCTTTAGTACTGCTTTAGACCTGCTTTAGTCCTGCTTTAGACCTGCTTTAGACCTGCTTTAGTCCTGCTTTAGACCTGCTTTAGTCCTGCTTTAGACCTGCTTTAGTCCTGCTTTAGTCCTGCTTTAGACCTGCTTTAGACCTGCTTTAGACCTGCTTTAGACCTGCTTTAGTCCTGCTTTAGTCCTGCTTTAGACCTGCTTTAGTCCTGCTTTAGACCTGCTTTAGTCCTGCTTTAGACCTGCTTTAGACCTGCTTTAGACCTGCTTTAGACCTGCTTTAGTCCTGCTTTAGTCCTGCTTTAGTCCTGCTTTAGACCTGCTTTAGTCCTGCTTTAGACCTGCTTTAGACCTGCTTTAGACCTGCTTTAGACCTGCTTTAGTCCTGCTTTAGTCCTGCTTTAGACCTGCTTTAGACCTGCTTTAGTCCTGCTTTAGTCCTGCTTTAGTCCTGCTTTAGACCTGCTTTAGTCCTGCTTTAGACCTGCTTTAGACCTGCTTTAGACCTGCTTTAGACCTGCTTTAGTCCTGCTTTAGACCTGCTTTAGACCTGCTTTAGACCTGCTTTAGACCTGCTTTAGACCTGCTTTAGTCCTGCTTTAGACCTGCTTTAGTCCTGCTTTAGACCTGCTTTAGTCCTGGCTTAGTCCTGATTTTAGTCCTGATTTTAGTCCTGGTGTTAGTTCTGGTTTAGAGGCGCACAGGAGGAGGTGTGGTCCACGCACCGTTCTCATCTATACTTATACCAAAACCAGGAAAAGACGTCTGCTACACATCGATTATCAGTCAGTTTTAAGTGTCTTTTTTTTTTTCAAATATTTTAAAGAATTCAGGTCGATTTTTGTTCCGCTTCACGCTGACGATTCCGCTTTTTCCATCCGTTGGCTCTAAAGACGTTTTATTTGAATGTTACAAGATCACTATTATCTACAAATTTAGAATCAGGCTACATTTAAAAACTAACTAACTAAAATAAAAAATACACTGTAATTAAATACTCATGATTTATTTTCCAAAGTCACAGGAGCCACAGCAGAAGGATGAAAGAGCCGACCCCTGGTTTAGATGTACAGCTCTGGAAAAAAACAAGAGACCACTGCATTTTTCTTTCTGAAATCAGCGTCTCTACATGTGCGACGGCCATTTTATTCCAGCGTCTGTTGAATCCAGCACAAACACCTCATTCTGCTTCATGAGGCTCTGATGAGGAGATCACCTGAACCAAACCTGATTTAAGGAGGAGAAGGAGAAAAAACCACCTCTGTGTTCATCATCATCATTATTATTATTCCACCAAATATTGATCTCTGAACTCTTCCTCAGTTCAAACATTAGTCTTGTGTTGTTTTAAAATGATCTTGTTTTCTTCACGTTATTTGAGGTCTGAAAACATTGCCTCTTTTATGTTAAGGGCACCGCACACGACAGGAGAATTTGCCCGATTTTAGCTGCGATTTCTTCTCCCCGAGTTCGAGGAGTCGTGACCCGACTTTTTGTCTCCGTGTGCGATTCTGAAGCCGCTGCTCCTCATGTGTGGAGTCAGTGTCGGATCAGAACCACCGAACATCAGGAACGTGACGGAAACAGATGATAAAACAGAGTCAGGGGCAGAGGAGCGACGGACACAGAGACGCAACAAACAAACTCAGGAAACAGTGAAAATAAAGACTTTATTACTCACCGAATGTAAAGTGGGACATTTAAAGTGCAAAATTGAATCCACATTATCCGTAGAAATTGTCGTCCGCAAATAATAACTCCAGTCCACAAAACTGCGCTGTGAATCCAGTTTGAGTCGTTCTTTGAAAGTAAAAAGGCGAAAGTCGTTCCTCGTGTGTTTGTTTACGTCCACAGAGCGAAAAGCTGCAGATCAGCCACAGTGACTCTACTTCCTGTGGACTTTATCTCCTCTTTTCTGCTTTAAAAATCCTGTGTCTGAAGTATTGCTCCACATTTCACTAATAATAATCACACAGTTTGGACTTGAGCTCTGATCTGTGAACACTTCAGAGTCTCAGAGCGAGTGGTTTTACTGTATCAGGAAACAGCTGACGCCATCACAGCCTCACAGATTTACAGCCTGTTTTACACAGACAGATCCCGCTGAAGTGTTTGTGATCTGAGATTTTAAGTCTCATAAGTTCCTCCTCACGTCTGTGGTGTTTGTGCATTTTGTCGCACGTTTAATAATCGTTTAAGACCGAAAAATCCTCTCGTGTGCAGCAGCCTTAAGTTTGACCATTTGTCATTTTCTGCAAATAAACGCTATAAATGACGATTTGGGAATTTGGGAGAAATGTCGTCAGTCGTTTATAGAATGACACAAAAAGGGTCATTTTACTCAAACACAAACCTATAAGTAGTAAAATCAGTGGTTTCTTATATGTCTGTGGTGGAATGTTGAGCTTCAGTTTTCATGGAGAGAGTGAACGCTGTCGAAAAAGATTTAAGATTGACGGATAATGTGTAGAACTCAATTCAGACACGACTAAACCTGCAGATGGAGGAGCACAGGAACTCTTTAATGATCGACTCCAGGGGCTGATCGGGCCAAGATTTTAAAACTTACATCAGGTTCTTCATCTTGTTTTCAGATTTATTATCGATTTCCTAGACCAGAGGCTTCATTCTAGTCTAGAGGTCGTTTACTTTAAGATAACTTGTTTTAAGTCATTTTCTAATAGATGTAAGTGTTTATATCTTAAATTCTGGCCAAGCTTTTCGCAGTGTGGATTCAGATCAAATATTTATTAAACTAAATTATAACAAAACTTGACAATCATGTCCAGTCATTAAGAATGAATCAGTAGTACAGTTGTTATCAGTAAAAGCTCTGTTTGGTTTGATCATATTCATGTCTGGGTAAACAGTTTGATCATGTTTATGAAATTTAAAATCAAAATATTGCACTCGATTCATTTAAAACAAACCCAAGATGATCAGTGAGCATTTGAAACAGGTTTTTTTTACCCCTGTTCTTGTCCCCTCATCATAAACGTGCCTTGTTCTTTGTTGTTGTCCCGCAGCACGTGGCCAAAGAGCTGAATGAGCTGCTGCAGTGGCTGATGGGAGCTCCGGCCGGGCTCAAGATGAACCGGGCCTTAGACCAGGTCCTGGGACGGTTCTTCCTGTACCACATCCACCTCTGGATCAGTGAGTCTCTCCTCAGCATGAAAACACCTTTACTCCACATACTTTCTGTTGGTATTTTGCAGCTGATCGTCAACTTTCCCCGGGGGTGTGATGCTAACTTTAGGTTCTAGGGCCGTAACGAAGTCTCACGATACGATATTGTCACATGACGAACCTCACGGTACGATATTTATTGCAATATCGTGGGAAAGCTCAAGATATTACGGTATTTATAATTTGACCAGTCAACATTTATTGTCGTTAGGGATGAAACTAAATCCAAATCTCTCTGGACGATATTTTCACCATAAACATCTCACTGTACCAGATTTATTACAATATTTTGTGGAGGAATCTGCTCCTTTTTCCTCTAAAAATGCTTCACAGACTTAATCCAAAGAATGAAGATGTAAAAGTGCTTAGAACAGTTATTTCTTCATGTCGTCTGCACTGAAACGGAGCAAAGGATCATGGTCTATGTAGTTCCCTCTGTTTTTTTTAGCTATTTCTGCATCAGAATTGTTCATTTAAGCAAAGAGACTTGGGATTCGATATATTGTGATGCTCCATTTTGATTTTAAATTTCATAAACACGACCCAACTGTTTACCCAGGTGTAAACATGTTCAAATCAAAAAGGGCTTTTACTGATAACAACTGTACTACTGATTTATTCTTAATTATTGGACTTGATGGCCAAGTTTTGTTATAATTTAGTTAGATCAGTGAGTATAGTTAAACCTAAAAGGATTCTATGATCTGAATCCACACTACCTAAACCCCACAGTGCAAAAAAGCTTGGCCAAAATGTAAGATATAAACGGCACAATCAGACTGTAAAGAGCTGACTTGGAACTGCAACAACTTTCTGCTGATTTGTGCTTTTAAACAAGTGCATCTCAAATAACATTACAGCCACAAACTGGCCACAAACATTCATTAGTCGACAGTTTTTCAGTTAGTCGCTCTCACCTTTTTGTTAAAAATCAAACTCCTGAACAGGACCATGAACTGTATTCATCAGCAGAGACGTAACAATAACATAAATCTGGTGATATCGTATCGTCAAAGGTCTCACAATAATATCATGGAGCATCACAATATAACGAATCCCAAGTGTCTTTGCTTAAATGAACAGTTCTGATGCAGAAATAGCTAAAAAAAAAAACAGAGGAAACTACATAGACCATGATCCTTTGCTCCGTTTCAGTGCAGACGACATGAAGAAATAACTGTTAAGTCTGTGAAGCATTGTTAGAGGAAAAAGGAGCAGATTCCTCCACAAAATATTGTAATAAATCTGGTTTGGTGAGATGTATAACGAATATGAACGGACAAAAAAGAAAGAAAGAATGAAAGAAAGAACTAAAGAAGGAAAGAACAAATTAACCAAAGAAAAACGCTTTTTGTTAACATGTGGATTATTGTGCATTGTCCTAATTCAAATAAATAAATAAAAAATAGAAAGAACAAACAAATGAACAAAAGAATGAAAGAAAGAAAAAAAGAAAAAACTTAAGCCTGAAAGTATGAATGAACAAAAGTAAGAAAGAATGAAAAAGAAAGAACAAAAGAAAGAAAAATATGGTGAAAATATCGCACAGAGAGATTTGGATTTCGTTCCATCTCTAATGACGATAAATGTACCAAATGACTGGGCAAAGCATTTTAGAGTCAGTCTTGTTATTCTGTAGAATATCGTAATATCCTGAGCTTTCCCACAATATCGCAATAAATATCGTACCGTGACGATATCGTATCGTGAGACTTGGATATCGTTACACCCTTATCGATCACAGACTCCTGAAACTGTTGTTTTAATCCACTTTGTATTTTTTTATTGAGTTTTCAGACAATCTTAAATCTTTTTTGACAGCATTTGCTCATGCGTGCATTGTGTCACCATGGCAACCGCTGAACATTCCACCAGAGAGAGAGAGATGCATGTAGAACTCCCCCAGCGCGATGTCACTGCGAAGTATTCACTGGAAAAGCAGACTTATGTGACTAATTAATGCCCCGTTTTCTGTCCCGTAGGCTTAATTCATGCCCCGTTTTTTGTCTGGCGGTTCATATTTCGTCCCTGCGTTTTGTCTGGTAGGCTACATCCACCTGATGTCTCCGTTCGTCGAGAGCCTGCTGTGGTACGGGGGTCTGTCTGCAGCTCTGGGCCTCAGTCTGGCTCTGTCCCTGCTGTCGGACATGATCGCTCTGCTCACCTTCCACATCTACTGCTTCTACGTCTATGGAGCCAGGTAACGGGATTTGTATTATGTAAAATAGACTTTAACGACCCTTTGGCCATGTTACTCCATTCATTACTATTATATCAACACTATTTATCCCCAAAGATGCCATTTAAAAGGCGCACAGAGACATCACATAGAAAACAAAGGTACATTAGACACGGCTTCCCTGAGCAGCCAGGCCCTTCTACATTCTGTTTGACTCCAGAAGCCGGACAATCGAACGTGAAAATCCTCCGTCCAAACTTGAAACAGTCCAACCACAGCTGCTAATTTGTCTCACGCGTCTCTCAAATGTAGAAGACATTTCCTCTCCAAAATCTCCTGCATCATTCAGAACAAAATACCGTACATTACTTCGTTTACCTGAGATAAATAAAGCGCTTCGAGAGTTGATTCTGCAAAAATCTGCGCTGTTTCTCTGTCCTTTTTCTTGTTTTTTTCCCCTTTTTAAAGCAAACAGAGCCTGCGTCTCTCTCATTGGTTAATCCTCCTGTCAGTCACGCCCTCTGAAATCAGGGGGACGGGGAACAGGACACAGCTCCAGATCCACTCGTCTTTGTCAAAGTTTTTGTCAAAGCGTGTGGTTCTGGCTGGTCAGGTAAAGACAATGATAAGATAATCAGAACAGAAGTGAGAAGAGGGAGTGTGTTTGTGCCCGTCCCTCCGTGCGTGACCCTGGTTATGCCGTAGTTTCCTCTCATCTCCTTCCTGTGTTGTTCCAGACTCTACTGTCTAAAGGTGTACGGGCTCTCGTCGCTGTGGAGGCTGTTCCGGGGAAAGAAGTGGAACGTGCTGCGGCAGAGGGTGGACTCCTGCTCCTACGACCTCGACCAGGTAAACGCAGAGACCAGATAAACACAGAGACCAGGTAAACACAGAGACCAGGTAAACGCAGAGACCAGGTAAACACAGAGACCAGGTAAACACAGAGACCAGGTAAACACAGAGACCAGGTAAACACAGAGACCAGGTAAACGCAGAGACCAGGTAAAAACAGAGACCAGGTAAACACAGAGACCAGGTAAACACAGAGACCAGGTAAACACAGAGACCAGGTAAAAACAGAGACCAGGTAAACACAGAGACCAGGTAAAAACAGAGACCAGGTAAACACAGAGACCAGGTAAACGCAGAGACCAGGTAAACGCAGAGACCAGGTAAACACAGAGACCAGGTAAACACAGAGACCAGGTAAAAACAGAGACCAGGTAACAGCAGAGACCAGGTAAAAACAGAGACCAGGTAAACACAGAGACCAGGTAAACGCAGAGACCAGGTAAAAACAGAGACCAGGTAACAGCAAAGACCAGGTAAACACAGAGACCAGGTAAACACAGAGACCAGGTAAACACAGAGACCAGGTAAACACAGAGACCAGGTAAACGCAGAGACCAGGTAAACGCAGAGACCAGGTAAACACAGAGACCAGGTAAAAACAGAGACCAGGTCAAGAAGCCTGAAGCAGCCGTTACAACAGGAAGTGAATTGGAGTTGAGTCTAACTCATGTTCACTTCCTATTCAGAACGCAGCAGTTTTCTAAATCCATTTATTCTACGGGTAATAAAACCATAGAGCAGGAAAACAAGGAAGAAGTGTGTGAAAAGTACAGGCGTAAGAAAAAATCAATTCAGTGATGTATCGTGATTGCACAATTCTCAAATCAATTCACTAAAATTCATTACATTCACTGTTCTCATGATGTAAAAAAGGCAATAAATTATATTTCATACAATTTGTTCTCGTGAAGGTGTAGCTGACAATATTATTAGAAGCAATTATTGATAAATCGCAGTATATGATTTATTGTCTTAAAGTTGAACTCGGGCACGTCTGAAGCTAAAGTCCGTCTCTAGAGGTGGTGGAATTCTGTCAGAAGCCAAAAAACGGCACAGATCAGTGTTTCCTCAGTGGAGATCTCACTGTGGCAGTGAGTCTGTCAAGGCAACAAACTAGTGTCGTGATGGGGGCAAGTTCTGAACTTCCACATAAAACGACGATTTGCTTCACACACTTCGATTGTCGACTCCAGCGGCGGCGAGAGGCTCGAGCCGCCAGAAGCACCAAGTGAAGATCGACTACTGACGGTGAAGAGAAACTGAGAGTTGCTGAAAGAAAATGGTTCGGGAATGTATTTTTTAGAGTTTTTCAAAAATGATAATTCACCTGTAAATAAATGGGATTAGAAACGACATCGGCGATCGAGTCTTTTGGGCTTTGGCCTGTGCAGTGGGAAATCAGCAGAGGGAAGTGTGAGGTGCTTATAAAGTTGTTTTCTAACGTTTCCAGACACTAATGAGTGAACCAGGCAGAGCGTTTGGTTTGTTAGACTCGTGGCTGTTGTCAGATGGGTTAAAGTGGAGTTAAGCTTCTTCAGTGTGAAGCAAATTGGTGTTTTATGTGGAAGTTCAGAACTTGCCCCCATCACTGCACTAGTTTGTTGCCGTGACAGACTCACTGCCACAGTGAGATCTCCACCGAGGAAACACTGATCTGTGCCGTTTTTTGGCTCCTGACAGAATTCCACCTCCTCTAGTGACGGACTTTAGCTTCAGACGGGCCCGAGTTCAACTTTAATATCGGGATATATTAACTCGTGACATGGGTATCATAATACGTAGAAATACACTTTAATGAATGAGTGTGTTTGCTAATGAATTGTGTTTATTTTCTGTTCTGTTGCAGTTGTTCATCGGGACCCTCCTGTTCACCATCCTTCTGTTCCTGCTGCCCACCACCGCCCTGTACTACCTCGTCTTCACTCTGGTGAGAACTGACTGGACCTGCACACAGAGGACACATGCAAGTTTATTCCTCCAGAATTCCCTCACTGAGCTACAGAGGCTGCACTAGCACTGATCCATGACTGGTGCAGGTGCTGGAGTTTAGGTAGAATCCATTCAGATCAGAGGGGCTCATTATTGTCTTGAGAATCAAAGTGTTAAATCATAACATAAAGAACTGCATCATGTCTAATGTTTTTCTCATTAAGAATAAATCAGCATTTCAGTTGTGATCAGTAAAAGTATATTTGATTCAAACTTGAGTCTTGTATCTACAGCGACACAGATTAGGGGCATGATGATGTAAGTTGAAGTGAATAGGCCGCAGAGCGTTTACCTTTCTGTTTCAGCAGCAGTTGGTGGCTCCTCTTGACGACGGTAGAATTACAGTGTTTCAGTGAGTCGAGCCCACACAGAGCCGTGCGTCCTGTGGGAGGTGATGACTCAAGTAATTATACGTCTGGACTCTCTCCTCTGCACACGCTCTGTGCTCTGTGCTCTCACCGCAGGGCCAGGCCGTGTCATTTCTGCACAAGACATTTGCATTTTCTAACCGTTTAAAGCAGGGGTGTCAAACTCATTGTGGTCCGGGGGCCGTATGCAGCCTACTCTGATCCCAAAAGGGCCGGATCAGAAAACTCAGTTCTCTCTTCAAGTTATTGTATTTTTCTCCGTGTCTCGTAGTGGTGTTTAAGATTATATTCCTCGAGCAACGCCACTTGTTCCAAACACACTGAGCACAGATTTCCCATTCACCTCTGTCAACAAATAAGAATTAGACTATTTTTCTTGGGAAATCCTGAACTCAGCATCTGCTTTTCTCATTTTTTGACATTTTGCTGTTGAGGGTCACGGTCGACAGTCAAAATGATCGTCCTTTAAGAGCGTTTGGAAAGAGGAAAGTCTTCATTTGTGCTGCTCTGGTGGGAGTCGCAATGTACAGAAACGCCGGAGACGCTGCTATGCTGAACGGTGCAGAAAATTAACAGAAAAATCTGAAAATTTTAATAGAAAAATCAGCCGAGGGCCAGATTAAAGGTCTTGGAGGGCCGGATCTGGCCCCCGGGCCGCATGTTTGACACATGTGATTTAAAGGCAACGCGTTTTTAAACTGTAAACAAGGACTGAAGCACCTCTCCATTAATTACATTCAGACCTTTTAGTCCTATTGTAGTTGTGGCCCCTCAGCATTTATTCACCTGAAGTTGTATTTAGAGTGACTGCTGCATGTTTGAATCATCTTTAATCCCTTATGTTCAACTCTCGTTTTCATCAGACGTGCCGATAACTTCACCGTGCTTGGTTTTGATGACGTTTATGGTGACGTCAGCTTCTATTGGACACTCTAGTTTTGTTACTCCAGTTTCTTTTATTAAGTTCATTTAGATTTTTTGCTACTAAACTGTATATGGTGCCTTTAAAAGCAGTGTCTGCACTGTTGTCATATTTTTTTTTGCAATAGGCTATTATCATAACGGCAGGAAGTGTCGCGATGTTGAGTCGCGCAGCTTCTGGTCAGTGCTTTTCTCTGGCAAAATCCCTGTGGAAAAGTGTGGCATATTTTTGAGCAGCTTCATAAATTTGCCCCAACAGCAAATCTTCATCCAACAAAGAACAGATTCTGTCCATGAAGAATTTATCCACGACGATCGAGGGAAGAAAGACGAAAACTTAAAGGAAACAACGACGAGCATCAGTGAAACGACTGAGCAGCACTAACGTTCTGGTCCTGGAGGAAACAGAAGGAACTTGTTCACTCAGACTGATTCTAGAATTAAAATAAAAAATCGATTTTGTGATGTCGATTTTTGCACAGACTGAGAGATTTGTGCAGTTTAAACGCTACAGATGTTCACAGATTAAACGTCGACCATTTAAACTGCACAAATCTCTCGGTCTGCGCTAATATCGACATCAGAATATAAATAAAATAATTTTATTTCTAGAGTCAGTCTGAGTGAACAAGTTCCTTCTGTTTTCTTCAGGACCAGAACGTTCGTGTCGCTCAGTCGTTTCACTGATGCTCGTCATTGTTCTCCCTTTAAGTTTTCGTCTTTCTTCCCTCGATCGCTGTGGATAAATTCTTCATGAAGATTTGGTGTTGGGGCAGATTTATGAAGCTGCTCAAAAATATGCCACACTTTTCCACAGGGATTGTGCCAGAGAAAAGCGTCGACCGGAAGTTGTGCGACTCAACATCGCGGCACTTCCTGCTGTTGTGATAATCGTCTATTTTAGCGCTTTTTAACGTGTGTATTTCCTGTTGTGTGTGTGTGTGCAGCTCCGCCTGGTGGTGGTGGTGGTGCAGGGCGTCCTCCATCTCACCGTGGACTTCATAAACTCTTTCCCTCTGTTCGCTCTGGGGCTCCGGGTCTGCCGTCCGTACAGACTCGCAGGTACAAACCAAACATGCACCCGGGCTTTTTCCGCATTAGGGCAAATATATCTGGGGAATTTGTTAGATCGACAACGCACAAAAGAATTTTTACAGTAGCTCTGACCAAGACTCCCTCAAGATCTGCACTGGTTTAACCCAGAGACACTGACAGATGGGTCAAATGCGCAGGAGTTAATCTTACAGTGATATAAATTAATGAATAAATACTGTGTGTTTTTGTGTTTTGTTTCACAGACGGAGTGAAGTTCAGGGTTCTCTGTGACGAGCCTGGGACGTGTCTTCACCTGCTCATGGAGGTCAGATCGGAGTTTAGAATCGAAAAGTTAATCACGGAATATTATTTTGGGATTTTCAGTTTGTTTTTTAGTGAAAATTCAGTTCACAGTTTGGCACATTTTAAACGTGGTCAGGGTCGTAGGGAATCCCATGCGTTTCAGAACACGTTTGTAGAGGTCTGAAGTACAGGGTTAGCAGCTTTTATTCTTTTTACGCAGAACAAGACCCCAGAACAAAGACACAGGAACATTTCAGAACATGTTTGTGGAGGTTTTAACTTCAGGCTCAGCAGAATAAGACCCCACGGAGACGAGATGTTTCTATTAAACCCAGAGAAGGACATTCTTTGATCTAAAAAATTGCACCTCTGGCTGAAAATATCTCTGATCCTCTGTTCTTTTTTGTTCTTTTATTCTTCGTTTCCAGATTAATCCGTTAAAGTTGGGCTCGGTGGTCCAGACGTACCGCACGCCGACCTACAGCTGTTACCCCAAGGACTCGTGGGGCGCCCTCATTAAGAAACTGTTTGTGGGCGAGCTGGTGTATCCATGGAGACACAAGGCCGAGAAGACCGACTGATGGACCTGCTTCTGAACGCACCACGAGGAGGAGGAGGAGGAGGAGAGGAGGAGAGAGGAGGAGGAGAGGAGGAGAGGAACAGGACAAGAAGAGAAGGAGGAAAGAAACCAAACTAACACCTGAATGCACAAGGAGGAGGAAAAGGAGGAGGAGGAAGAGGAGGAGGAGGAAGAGGAGGAGAGGAACAGCAGAAGAAAAGGAGAAGAGGAGGAGGAGAGCGGAGGAAAGAGGAGGAGGAGAGGAGGAGAGAGGGGGAAAGAGGAGGAGGAGAGGAACAGGAGAAGAAGAGAAGGAGGAAAGAAACCAAACTAACACCTGAATGCACAAGGAGGAGGAAAAGGAGGAGGAGGAAGAGGAGGAAAAGGAGGAGGAGGAGAAACCAAATTAACACCTGAACGCACCACAAGGAGAGAGGAGGAGACATGGGAAGAGAAGAGGAGAGAGGACAGGGAGAAAAGAACACACCAAGAGGAGAGAGAGCGTGAGAGGAGAAAGAAAGGAACGGGAGTAGAGGAGGAGGAAAGCCAAGAAAACAAACTAACACACCTGAACACACCACAAGGAGAGAGGGAGGAGAGGAGGAGAGAAGGATTTTAGGTTGATTCAAATAGCTTAATCCCACTTCTGTTGCTGAGACTTGCAGCAGACGCTGGGACATGACTCTAGTTTAGGGGGACCAGATTTTCAAAAGAAAAACCCCAGTTTGTGGCGGTTGGTAATAATAAAATGTGGATCAAGTGCGTAATTAAGGAAAATTCATGACTAACACGAGTCAGTATAGTCACATTTTCTTTGCGTTTTGGTTGTTTTTAAGCAGCTTTTCTGTATTTTACTTAAACAAATGACAGTTTATGCCTCTCTTTACTGTTGGCAGGGTTCAGATTGGTCAAAAATAGGGACACCTGGGGCATTTCTTGTGTAAAACTGTGACAAATCACTGTTTTTGGATAAATCTGCTGGGACGGGGGACGCGGGGCTCAAAACTGGGACCGTCCTGGGTAAATAGGGACGTCTGGTCTCCCTATACTAGACACAAACCACAATGAAAGTCATTTTATAATCACCGCAGCATTTTATTCATGTATTACAGCAGTTTTTAAAGGTGCATTATGTAATTTCTCTGCCGTAACGTCCACCTCCTCGTCTCCATGGAGCTGTAATTGCTTGAAATTGGCTGAAATGTTCCACAGTTATTCCGTTAAGTGCCACAGTGCGAAGCATTTCGGGCAAAGCAGTAACTTTTCCGAGGAGACAAGCAGGTGGTCGACCCGTTACCAGAAAAGTTCCACAGTGCAACTTTTTTAAGCAAATTTAGTTCAAGATAAACTTAACAAATTTGCCCTTTTCTTGTGAAAACTGTTGGTGCCAATCGCGTTACGCTGCCGTAGAACACTCCAAACCACTACACTGCCATCTCCACTATTGTCTTGATACTTTGCAGCTGAAGTTAACTGGAGGCACTGCTCTGTCTGAAGCTCTTCTACTCAGTTTAGACTTTAATCTGAGTTTTTTAAACACAATCTGACCAGAAAGAGCTCAGTCTGTTTGGAATTACAACAGGTGAGAGGTTTTCTGTGCTTAAACAAGTCTCACACATAAAGTTTCAAGTCACTCTCACCTTTTTGTGCTGTTTAAATCCATTTTTTTTTTTTTTTTTTGAGTTTTCAGACCTTAAAGCTTTTTAACTTAGTAACTGCTGAACATTTCGGCATAGACACACATGTAAGAACACCCCCAGTGTGATGTCGCTGCAAAGTATCGAGTCAAAACTCCAGTTTACAACTTTCATGAAGAGCTTTTAATGATGATTTTATGAAACTAATCTGACACCTCACATTTAATAACATTATTTAGTTTTATGTCTTCGCCCTGAACCAAGTGTCCAAATAGTTTGAGTTTATAAAATGTATTAAAGGTCCGACATTACACTAAATTGACTCTTATGAGTTTTCGGCCATGTTATAATGTTGTTACCTCATCAAAAACAGACCTGGAGTTGTGTTTTGTTTCATTCAAACATGTCAAACAGTCTGTCAAGGCAACAAACTAGTGCAGTGATGGGGGCAAGTTCTGAACTTCCACATAAAACACCAATTTGCTTCACACTGAAGAAGCTTAACACCACTTTAACCCATCTGACAACAGCCACGAGTCTAACAAACAAAACGCTCTGCCTGGTTCACTCATTAGTGTCTGGAAACGTTAGAAAACAACTTTATAAGCACCTCACACTTCCCTCTGCTGATTTCCCACTGCACAAAAGCCCAAAAGACTCGATCACCGATGTCGTTTCTAATCCCATTTATTTACAAGTGACCACCTCTAGCAATGGACTTTAGCTTCAAACGTGCCGGAGTTTCACTTTAACAACTCCTTTTGCCTTTTGTTGTTTTGTTGTTTGGCAATTCCAGGGCTGAAATCATCCAAATGATTCTAGTGAAGGTGTGTGGGCTTAAAAAACACAGTGGAGCACGCCCTGTATCACCGCATGACATCACAAGGTGGAACAGAGTGTTTTCTGTTTGAGAGAAGAACTCAGCCTGAATGTGCAGGGTTTGCGTGAATGAAATAAAACTCAGCTCCGGGTGCTTGTGATAAGGAGACAACATTATAACAGGAAATATGGGCTTTGAAAATGAAAAATATAACATTCACCAGCTGCAAACATGTTCAAACTTATGAATAAAGTTGCTGTTATTAAGTAATAAAGGGAAAAATAGCAAAAAAAAAAGCCAATTTGTGGGAGGGGAAATACTTGAAATTATAATAACTACGTATAAAGGCCAATTTGTGTTCTTTGTATTAATGTGAAATAACTTGAAAAAAGCTGCACTTACAAATGATATTGTTATTAAAGACTTTATACTTGAAATAAAACTTAACTTCCTTATGCAGTGTACAACTTAAAGCTCTCACTCCGTATTAAAAACTTAACTGATGTTTTATAAACCCACATTTGTTATATTGTGCCTATAGGAGCTTTTAATTCCTAATATTTGAATATGAAATGGTCTGAGAGGTTCTGCCTGCGCCATCTTCTCTCTGACAGGAAAACGTCTCAACAATTTCAGGCACATTTTAAAAAGCTCCAAAATGATAAAACCTTGAAATGAGACGGGTGCGGATAGATTCTCCAGGCTGTTTCCTGAATGTGAATCCTTGTACTTTGTCTTAAAATAACTGTGATTTTTCTTTACCCACTTCTGATGAATCGATTTAGAATTTTGTTTGATTTCCTGTGTTATTTTATTTTATAATCAGTCCATGGGAACTATCATGTAATTTAATAAATACTTAATAATACATTTTAATGTTGGATTTTTTTTTATTTGATATTTTAAATCTTGTCCAGTATTATACGGTTTCCTTCTTAGTCCTGGTTGATTAATTTGCAAACTCGATGGAGAGAGAGAGTTTTATTCTTTTTGGGCTTTAATAGTTTTTTTGTTGTTTTTTCCCACCTCTGATCAATAGAAGTCATTGATGTTTTCTGTGTTCCTCAAGAGTTTTTTCCATCCGAGATGCTGGAACATAGAAATGATCGTAGTTTGACTTGATGTATTTTTTGGATCAAGTTCCAAAACGCGCTGCACTTCGCTGAGCTCATGTTTATTCTTGTCCTTTGATAATGAGTTTGTAGATTGTGATGTGATAATGTGCCTCTATCTGATGGCTTTTATCTATGGCATATTTTTAGTAAGTTATTTCCAAATAAGAAAATCTAGCAGGGATCTAGTCTATGGTTTATACATGTCATTTTATTTGGATGGGTCTTTTTAGAAAATACAATTTCACGAACTCATTTCAGACAAAGCACATTTTGCACAAAGAAAACCTCACAGAACTTGTCTAAAACACGTGACACCTGAATTATTAATATTATAAATACTATAATACAAACCTCCGCCATTTTGATTGATTCTGGTTCGAAGCGGTGACATTTTAAACGCACATTTATTGATTAATCTGATTTTCCCATTGTTCTGTTTATCTTTGTCCGCGGCGTTTGTTGACAGTGCCTTTTGATTGACGTCCGCGGCAGCCAATGAGCGCCAATGTTTAGATCTTTTGTCCAATCACGTGGCGGAGTGGGCGGGACGTGAGGGAACAGGCAGTCAGCTGTGGGACATCAGCACATTCTAGGCATTTCGTCCGAGTAGGAGTGGTTTAAAATTTAAAAGTTTAATATTTTTACAATAAATATAATTTCAATTGTTATATTTAGTTGTTTTACTTTCTTTTGGTTTTTCAAAAAAATATTTCAGCGTGTTATTATTGATTTATTATTATTTTTATTTATTTATTTATTTTTTTATTCTGTAAACTTGCTTTGTTACTAATTAGTGGCAACATAATCACATTATGTGGAGGTTTTATTTGTTTCCATTTAATTTATAGTGTAAATCAGATCTAGATCTGTCTGATTTTGAGTGTAAATAACCAACTCGGATTATTAAATTATAAAATTTAAATATTTTACTAGACATCTTTACTCCTTTATTTCTATTAAATTTATTTATTTAGATTTGTATTATTGTTTTACCTTTAATATTTGTTTAATTTTAATAACTTTCCATAAACTGACCCTCCCCCGGACGAAATGCCTAGACTCTAGTGATCCTCTTCCATCTGTCAGCAGCTTCCCTTCAGTGCTTGAGCTGCGGATCGGCGAGGGACATCTGCGCTTCTAATTTGGGATAAATGGACGAAAATGGGACAAAAACGACCTGAAATCAGCGGATACACCTGCACAGACTTTAATCGGACGTTATACCCCGGGACTGGTTTGTTAAATATCCCAAATTTTATCTTTTAAGAGGCTGGATTTGCAGAAAAAAGACGAGGAGGAGGCGGCCTGAAGTGTAACGCTACGGACTGCGTTAGCTTTAGCATTTAGCTTAAACACAAAAACAACACACTATCCGAGCTGCTTTATTTATCCTGAAAATCTCCTGTGTTTTCTTCTTTTATATCCATTATATTTGTAATGTCAATTTAACCGTCAGCCCATGTAAATGTGAGTGCAATGCTACGCTGCTAATTTAACAATGCTAGCTTGTTATCCTGTCATATTTAGATATTATAACTGAGATTTCTGCATATTTTATTGATAGCAATCATTTGTAATGCTTTAAACAATATATTAACGTGCTTGGTTTTTTGCAGAAGATTTTTGCATAATATTTTTTACTGTAGAAGCAACTGTAAGCAACGCATCGGGTGTATTATTAATAATTTCATATCTGCCATTTTAACATCTATGAAATCCAGGTTAATCTGGTGCAAACTATGGGATTTTCAGCCTAGATTGGCGCTGCACATTTTTATCATCCACATGAATGCGTGTAATATGTATTTTTGTGTATAAATCGTAATTTTTGTTGTTTTTTTAATTTTTTTTTTATGAAGCTGTGAACTAATAACATTGAAGACATCGCCACATTACACAACACTACCTTTTTACGCATTCCTCCAAACTTTTAAGACATTTTTTTGGGATTTAAATATATTTTTGAAGCTGCAAGATTTTGGAAGAGGTGATCAAGGACTCTAATTTCTAAACTGGACCCGTATTTTGCAAGTTTGAGCCATAACACGCACGTTGTTTTGATCAGCCCTCATTGTAGCAGGAGTTTGTGGGGGTTGGTGGTTGTGCTCGGATCGTCGGGTGTCTTGGGGACTTTTCGGCGGACCTCCTGCAGATGTGAGCCGCGATGGGGAGCCAGGGCAGCCCGGTGAAGAGCTACGACTACCTGCTCAAGTTCCTGCTGGTGGGAGACAGCGACGTGGGCAAAGGGGAGATCTTGGACAGCCTTCAGGACGGGTCCGCGGAGTCGCCCTACGCCTACAGCAGCGGTCAGTGAGGCTGTGTTGTGTTATTGCAATGGTTTTGTGGTTTTTGTGTTTGAAAGTTCCTGATTTATCTCCAAGTTTCCCCTTTTTTTCGACAAGAGAAAGTCTGATTATAACATTGCAATAACAAAAAAAGGTGGATTGTGTAGCTTTTTTTGCTGGAAAGTCAGTCAAATGCTTTTCTCCGTGAAGATGTTATTGCTTTGGAATGTTTCACAGTACGGCATTAAACCTTTGTATCTTCATGGAAACCAAACCAGACCAAGTTACAGGTCAGATCTGTGGAGAGGCGACCCCGCTCACAATCAGAATGCCTGTTTTTCTAAGCATTTTTCAGCTATAGAATCACATGTAATTGAATAAATGTTAAGTAGAGCTGTTTAATTTAATGTCACACTGTGGAACATTCCATATCCATAGAAACAAGCAGTTGATGGACCCCCAATCAAAAAGTTACGCAGTGCACCTTTAAACTACGACTGAAAAGTGGAACCTTATGTTTCTGTCCTGTGAAAATTAGTTCATTAGTGTTGTCACGGTACAAAAATGTCCAACTCTTAAGCCATAAAACCTCCTGTAATTGAACGATTGTAAAGTAGAGCCGTTTAATGTGATACTGTGGAATATTTCGGGCAGATGACAGACCCCCAACCAAAAAGTGCACTTAAAGATAAACTTAAATGTACCTTTAAGTGCGCTGACGCTGTTTGTTTATGTTTATTTATTAAAGAGCCAGAGTTCACCGCGGAGGCTCATTATCATTGGCAGGTTGACAGAAAAACAGGAAATAGACACAATAACGTTCGGTCTATCACTCGTGACAAGAGACATTCAGACACGAATCACAATCATGAAACAAACAGAGACATTTGCCGTGACGTTAAAACACATGTAGACGGTTATGTTCACGCGTTCGATTGTCCAGAAGCCGCCGTTTCACAGATCTGGGGATGAGATTCCGTGCGTGTGCGGCGTGAACCTGTTTTTAATTGTTTTTATCTGTTGCAAGATCCGTCAGTATCGTTCTCCACCTGCAGGACTTATTTTGTGATTGGGTAATTTAGTGTTTTTTTAGTTTGTTTGGAAATACCGGTTTTGGCATTTTGGGCTTATGTCGTCCATCTGAGATTTTGAAGTTCTAAAAAAATGAATTATAACCAACATTTAAAAGTGCTTGTACCAGTTATTTCTTCATGTAGTCTGCGCTTAAACAGAGAAAAGCATCATGCATCATCCTAGAATTTTAATTTAGCCTAATGTTAAACCAAAGGAGAGCTTAATGTTGCACTGTTTTCTGATCTGTTATAATCTTTGTCCTCATCAAAAACAGACCTGGAGTTGTGTTTTGTTTCAATCACACATATCTGCATATTTAGAGCTTTTCTCTCAAAACTGAAAACACTCTGCGATGTCATGTGGTGATACAGGACGAGCTCCACTGCGTTTCTAAACTGCAGCCTTTGTGGTCTTTCGATTATCTATGAGTCTTGCGTCTGTTCTCTTAAATGTGGAGTGAAGCGGCGGCGGCGGCCCAGTTTTCGTGTTGCGCTGACGGCCTCCTGGAGTCGTGTCATCTCTCCTCTCCCGTTCTTTCTCCGTCTTTCTGTCTCTGTCCACGTCTTTCTCCACCTCCCCCCGCTCCATCTTTCTCCCTCTTTTAAAACAAAGAGCCGTCTCTCTCCGTGCGCTGTTCACTCACGTGGTTCTGACTCACGGTGCCATCTTCTGTGTCATCGTCAACAACATCATCGCTACAGTTTATTTTTGGACGTTTTTTTAGTTCTCGTTCTGTCTTTTCCCACTGTGTGAACGACTTGAGATGGACCGATATGTGCAGTCGATATTTGCACTTTTAAGCGTATTGAGTTGACTTTGAATCTCCAGCACAGGCCCATATTTTATTTGGTCGACCTACTGCCTAAAGAATCCACATAAAGCTTAATTTTAACATTTACTTTACAAAACTGCACAAAACACAGCTGTCATACAGGTTTGGGGTTAAAAAAAGAGCTTGTGGGTGCGTTTGTAGTAAATTTAAATGACATAATTTGGGGAAAATGTAAAAAACAAAAAAGGGGCTCATTGGCCTTTGGTTTCACTGGATTTAAAAAAAATCAACATTAGTCATGAAAAAACATCAGTAAATCTCTAATTAAAAACACATTGACTAAAAAAATAGACTGATATGTTTTTTTTTTCATGGCTCCAGACAAACCAATGGCCTATCATGTCTTTTTTGAGCTGATTTTAAAAAAATATTTTCTACAAATTGAATAATTTGTATTTGCCACAAACTTTTCCACAAACCTGTTGTAACACAAACTGGATACGAGAGCTGTGAAGTCACATTTTGTGCAATAGTCATGTGCATTCTTGCGTATACCAACGGCCGATGCACTAAAAAGAACATTTCTGTTGAAGTGGAGTTCTGTATTGCCTTTGTATTACATCACAAGGTTTTTTATGAGAGAAGATCACAGCCTAAATGTGCAGTTACACGTGTGAATTAAATAAAACACAACTGCAGGTATTTTTTTGATGAGGCAACAACATTATCATCATTCATCAAAAATGAGTGTCATATAAACCCATTAAAAGCTCCTTCGCCCTTTAGCGCCGAGAGCCGTGAGACCGTGAGCGTCTTCAGATGAAGCGAGGGCGATAACGTCCTGAAGCTTCGTGAAAAAAACGAGTCTCCGACAGAAAAACATGAATATTTCAGCTCAAAAATGAGGGCGAGGCAGAAGTGAGCACAGGCCTGGAGCTGTGAGGAGGGACGGGTACAGATACTGACAGAATGTACGAGCGCAAACAACACAGTGGAGTTATTATGGAGATATGTGTGAGAATCGATATAATGCACATGATACCAGGACTTGTGCAGTGTTTATATGAAATACATTTATTTGAATCATCAAAACAGTGAATATGTCAAGTGTGTTTCATGAGCCAGTTTCCTTCCGTTAAATAAGCCACAAAAAATATCTAAAATATACCAAAAAAGACTCTTGGCGATATATCGATGCAGCAGCCCACCATAATTATTCTGTATCACCAAATTTAATGTCATGATGTTACTGTGGAACTGTGAGATGCTCCACGTTACGACATTAAACATTTACATCTAGGATTTATTCATCAAGTGTGTTTCTTTCTGTTGCTCAAAAATACAGTTCTGTCTGTGAATAGGGGTGACTTTCCACAGATCTGAACCGTAATGGGGCAACGGTGCTGAAACCTGCTCGTCTCCCTCGTGATCGATAGGTTTAATCTGTACTGTGGAACATTCTAAACAAAGCAAAAACAAGCACATTTCCATGGCGACAAGCAGGTGGTGGACCTTTGCCTGGAACTGTTAGTGCACCTTTTAATGTTGAAAATCACATTCTGTTTGTTCTGTCTAAACAAAAAAAGAGTGTTTTAAATGATCATTGTGGTGTCTGCATCGGTAGTGAGTTCGAGTCTGTTCCTTAGTATCGAAATCGGGTTTGAAATTTACTAACAAACCTATGAACGTGCTACTTTCTCTTTTTGTAAATGCCTCGACAAGAGTTTGGTTCTGTCATGAGTAGGGACGTAACAATAATGTAAATCTGGTGATATCGTATCGTCAGAAGTCTCACAATAATATCGTGGAGCATCACAATATATCGAATCCCAAGTCTCTTTGCTTAAATGAACAGTTCTGATGCAGAAATAGCTAAAAAAAAAACAGAGGGAACTACATAGACCATGATCCTTTGCTCCGTTTCAGTGCAGACGACATGAAGAAATAACTGTTCTAAGCACTTTTACATCTTCATTCTTTGGATTAAGTCTGTGAAGATGTTTTTAGAGGAAAAAGGAGCAGATTCACAGTTTTATATTGTAATAAATCTGGTACAGTGAGATGTTTATGGTGAAAATATCGTCCAGAGAGATTTGGATTTCGTTCCGTCTCTAATGACAATAAATGTACCAAATGACTGGACAAAGCATTTTAGAGTCAGTCTTGTTATTCTGTAGAATATCGTGATATCGCGAGCTTTCCCACAATATCACAATAAATATCGTACCGTGAGTTTCAGACCGTGACGATATCGTAGTGTGAGACTTGGATATTGTTACACCATTGTTACAACATTTAAAAGTGCTTATAACTCTGGCTGTGTTGGAAAAAATTGATTTTCCGATTCTAAATTGATTTGTATATTAATTCCTTAAGTTTGATTCGTACGCCCAAAGATCGAATTAAATTTTTAACACATTTTCCCCCCAGTGAACTTTAACCCCACTCGTCACATCATTGAATTGTCGCAGCCGCAGGTCTGATTATATCAAAACTATGAACACGGCGTCGGACACGAGAGGCACCGTGAGCCGAATCCCGACTTTGAAGACGCCAGAAACACTCAAATCTACCGTCTGGAACCATTTCGGGTTCAGAAACGATAAAGACAGAGATGCGTTTGACAGAAGCAAAAGAGATTTGAGGCCAAATGGAGGTGAAGAACAGCGGAAACACAACCAACCTCAGGAACCACTGGAACAGCTCAGGGAACTGCTCAAAAATGTCACTAATCCGAATCGAGATTGGATCGAATCGTGATAATCGATTCTGAATCTTGAGAATCGGAATCAAATCGATTGTTGGAATTTGAATCGATGCCCCGGCCTCCAGTCTCTGCCCTGGGATCATGTATTATTAACACATACTTAAAGCTGTAGTGTGTTGCTCAAAAAAACAGCAACGTGGAGTCAAACCAACAACCTGCAGTATATTCTTAAATGTGTAAACCAAAACTGTACTGAAACAACTGGATGTTTATTAACAAAACCAAATATTCCAACACCACTTATCTATTATTATCAATGATTTAAAGTCTGACATCATTTATTTAAACTCTTGAGTAAATTCATGTTTTGAGATAACAAATTACAAAAAACTATGATGATAAAAACAATTTAAACTCCAGTAGAAAAGCAACAAGGGCAGCTCTTTTAACTCTGTGATTTTTGGTCAGGTTTAGTTGTTGGGAAATAGCTAAATATGGACACATTTTTCTTCAGGAAAAAAACTACATAAATAAAAGTTGAGGCCAGAGGAAGTGCATAACGCTTAACCCCTGAAGACCTGAGGGCAGTTTTAGTACATTTCTCCTCACCTGGATTGTTTTTTCTTAATTTTGCTTTTAAAACTGCCCCTTTTACCCCTAATGAAGTGTTCTACCTCCTTTTGTTCAGTCCAACCTGTTATTTCACAATCTGCTGCTGTAGTTGTGTCATGAGGCTGTGAGAAAAGCTACAGGACCAGAAATAGAGATGAAAAAAAAACCTGAAAATAAATATTCACACTCTTTTATACAAAACACACAGCAAACATGTAGAAACAACTTTTTGGACATAAAAAATGCTTAATTTAGAACCTTAGCTACAAAAATGCAAAATATCAAGTCTGTAAGTAAATTAAAAATCTCCTTATTGCCCTAAAAACAAAAAAAAGTGTAATCGCTCCATGACTTTCCTGGTCCAGTCCTGGAAACAGCTCCTGTCAGGTCCAGGGCCAGACCATAGAACAGAGCCAAATCACTTGTAATGCATTTATTACATTTATATTTGTTCATTTGGACTGAAATAAACCTTTCAAATAAAAATAGAAAGAGATGCACAATTACACACACCAAGATGTGTCATTTTCCATGTGTGTGAGAATTAACTCCACTTAGAGCGACTTTTTCCCTCGTTATAAACACACACAGTCAGAGGAGTCGACCATCTTGACTCACTTCACTCTTTGGCAAAGTTTTGGCTCGATCAAAATGGACGGAGCGCATGAGTTTGGGGAAAACAAAGTTCCTGTTGGACACTCGTTTTGCTCACGTCATCACACAGCGTGAGTGTGACGTAGGATAAAGCCGCAGAAATGTACGGAAGCCTCTATGTCTGCACTTTCAGAGGGGAAAAGGAAGATTCTGTCTTTTACCGTTACAAAGTTCTGTGCGGTTATAGAAAACATATTCCTTGTTATCGTATATAATAACATAGGTCTTCGAAGGTGAAACAGAGAAAAGCATCATGGTCTATGTAGTTCCCTCCCTTTTTGCTGCACCACAACAATGAATTTAAGCAAAGAACCTGTAATTCAATATATTGTGATGGTCCACGATATTATTGTGAGACTTTTGACGATCCGATATCGAGATATTTGCGTTGATTTTCCGTGTGTGCTGGTTGCAGACGTTCGGTTGCCGTCTCTGCAGTGTCTCTGGTGTAAACACGATGTTTATATGAGCTCCACGAGATCAGAACGAGACGAGTTTAAACAGAGTCTGAACCAGAGAGACCGGTCCGACGCAGCCGCCGCTCACCTGCTTCCACCTGCAGAGCCCCGCCTCCGAAAACACGTCTCCCTCTTTTATATTTACATGTCAACATTAAAGGTGCACTGTGTAACTTTTTTCCCCGGTGGAGGCTCCGTCAGATGCTTTTGTTACGCTAGACGTTGCTTGCTTTGTGGAGAGGCGACCCCGCTCACAGTCAGAATCCCTGTTTTTCTGGATATTTTTGAGCTATAAAACCACCTGTAGTTGAATAAATGTAAAGTAGAGCTGTTTAATGTCACACTGTGGAACATTCCAGGCAGAGCAGTGACGTATCTATAGAAATAAGCAGGTGACGGATCCACAACCAAAAAGTTACAGCTAAAAAGTGGAACCTTTTATGTTTCTGTGCCGTGAAAATTAGTTCATTAGTGTTGTCACGGTACAAAAATATCAAACTCTTTTTTGATACTAAGAAAAAGACTCGATACTCGATACGATTCTGATAAAAACACTCTTTCTTTAGGCAACAGAATGTGATTTTCCACATTAACACTCAAAGACTTACGACATCGCACACGATCCCGAGGAATATGTTTCTATAACCGCAGAACTTTGTAAGTGTAACAGACAGAAACGTCCTTTTCCCCTCTGAAAGTGCAGACATAGAGGTTTCCGTACATTTCTGCGGCTTTATCCTACGTCACACTCACGCTGTGTGATGACGTGAGCAAAACGAGTGTCCAATAGGAACTTTGTTTTCCCCAAACTCATGCGCTCCGTCCATTTTGATGGAGCCAAACTTTGCCAAAGAGTGAAGTGAGTCAAGATGGTCGACTCGAGTGAAAAAGTCGCTCTAAGTGGAGTTAATTCTCACACACATGGAAAATTACACATCTTAATCCCTTTGCTATTTTGATTTAATGGTTTATTTCACTCAAAATTTACAAATATAAATGTACTAAACGCCCAGGAAATGCAGAAGTGCTGTGGCTCTGGCCCTGGACCTGACAGGAGCTGTTTCCAGGACTGGACCAGGAAAGTCATGGAGCGATTACACTTTTTTTTGTTTTTAGGGCAATAAGGAGATTTTGATATTTTGCATTTTTGTAGCTAAGGCCCTAAATTAAGCATTTGTTTATGTCCAAAAAGTTGTTTCTACATGTTTGCCGTGTGTTTTGTATAAAAGAGTGTGAATTTTATTTTCTGTTTTTTTTTTTTTCATCTCTATTTCTGGTCCTGTAGCTTTTATCACAGCCTCGTGACACAACTACAGCAGCAGATTGTGAAATAACAGGTTGGACTGAACTAAAGGAGGTAGAGCACTTCATTAGGGGTAAAAGGGGCAGTTTTAAAAGCAAAATGAAGAAAAAAATCCAGGCGAGGAGAAATGTACTAAAATTGCCCTCAGGTCTTCAGGGGTTAAATATTTGTACTTTCTGTTCTATTCCCATGTGTCCTTATATCTGTGTAATCCCCTCAGTGGTTCATGTGTGTAGACTCGTCTATGTGCTCTTACATTTGTTCTGATACAGCTCAAAATCATTCTAAAACTATTCAGGAAAGACTCTTTTTTTAGTACTTAAACCTGCTCAAATAAGTATCTAGTTTCAATAATAGTTTTAATATTAATTAGTGGAGGACAGGGATGTGAAAAGATAATAACGAAATACATTTTAGACATATTAGTGATTGAATAATGGGACAGTGTGTGCGCTGTGAGTCTATTATGTGTTGAATTTGTAATGTCATTGGTTTAATTATGTTTATTCATATTTAAAATGCATTTCTTCCATGTTTTTTGCCGCAGGAATCGACTACAAAACCACGACAATCCTCCTGGACGGGCGGCGAGTGAAGCTGGAGCTGTGGTGAGTGTGCCGCCCCCTTCTGTTCGCTCGGGTGTACTGCCAGTGCCGCCCGTAACAACAGATGACTCATAGAACCTGATGATAACACTTATTTACAATGACATTACACTCTCATTAGAAGTAAGACATGAACAGCTGAACTCTGCCTTAAAGCTGCTCATCTCCCTGTTGTTACTTTACCTGGAATAAATGCGCATCTTAAATACATAAATACATATCTGGCATTTATTCAATTGTTTAAAACTTTTCTTTACTGTGAGTGGGGTCGCCTCTCCGCAGATTTGAGCTGTAATTCGGCTGTAATCAGGCCATCGGTTTGTTTCTGTGAAGACGGAAAAGGTGGAACACAAACTGTGATTAATCTGCGCTAAAAAAATATTAGTGCAAGATTTTATCGTGTGTGTGTGATTAATCGCATGTGTTCACGCGTTAACGTTGACAGCCCTAAATATTAGTAAGACTGCGTCGCTGAGTCTGTTCTGTGGTTTTTGTGTTTCAGGGACACTTCTGGACAGGGCCGATTCTGCACCATCTTCAGGTCGTACTCTCGCGGAGCTCAGGTGAGGCTCTGACCTTTGTCCACATGAAACTGTCTCAGCTTCAGGTGCTTCTGTTTTCTTTTTTTCTTTGTCTTCTTTATTCTCTTGTTCCGTCCTGTTTGTGTCCAGGGCATCCTGCTGGTTTATGACATCACAAACCGCTGGTCATTTGACGGGATCGACCGATGGATCAGAGAAATCGATGAGGTGAATATTATATTTTTTATGAAACTAAGAAATGTAATAAGTGCAGTTTTAATGTGTACTTATGTTGTGTGCATAGTGCAGTGGTTTTGAGACGTTTTACACCAAGTAACACCAAAGAAAAGATTTGTCTTTCTGAGGAGCTCCAGATCTACACCAGGTCTATGTCAGGACTATTCCAGGTTTAATCTTGGGCTAAACCTGTGCCACCTCCAGCGGGCGCAAAACGTGGCGGCAAAAAAAGATAAATCGGTGTTTCCCGCAGCGCTTTATAGTTGAAAAAGGAAAAAAACAATAACATTACACACCAAGTGAATCCTCGCAAAGCTGCAGTCGTCGCGCCCCGGTCCTCACTTTTGGCTTTTACTCCCAAACTCCCTTCCCTTAACCATCAGGTGGCGCTGCTGAGACACTAGAGCGCTCTAAAAGTCTGCTAAAGACGCACCTGCCAATTTCTTTATAGCCAAGCTATTATTATTTTACCTAAATGGTCTTAATCTTGTTTTTCTTGTTGCGTATTGTGGTTATTGTGTGTTTGTGCTGTTCAAATACATACTGTGTGTGACTGGACTAAACCAGGTCTAAAACTGGACTACATCATATCCACTGTAGTTCAAGAATGACCCAAAGGAGGACAAAAAAGTGGATAAAATAAAATCTAAATGAGTTAAACCCACAAACCACCCGAAGGAGCTCGTGTACCACAGTTTGAGAAACGCTGTTAGAGCGCTGGTTTTATCATAGATTTCATAAAGCTGTTTTTGATTGATTGATTGATTGATTTCGGTCACATATTCTGACATTATTCCACAGACTGTCACATTTAACATACACAGACCGAAAAGCTGTTGGCTGAAGCTTGAGCTGATTTTGCCTTTACTCTTTATTCCTTGTTGCATCATCTTGGCACCGGTTCGTAAATACAGCACGAGGAAACAAACAAATTAGTAACAGCACAGCAGAGACTGCGGCACAGATAAGTCTCAGAGTTCATGCATCTGCTCAGAGTTAAACCTTTAAACTTCTCTTTAAAGCAGAAGAGAGCGGTGCACAGTTTCAAATCTTCCGTACAGTTGTTCCAGAGCTCGACGCCTTTAACAGATTTACAAATTTTCATGATGTTTGTCCTGATTTTCCTTCTGCTAAACGTGGCCGAACCTCTGAGCTCATGTTTCGGATGTTGAATGATTTTGACAAGAGATCGTTGTTAACTTCGAACATGATTTTCAAAGTGTAAAGGTCGACAAAATAGTAACATTTTAGAGTTTCAAGGTTCATAAATAGTGCGTTAGTTGGTTCATTACACGTTTTTTTGCGAGGTAAAGATTGGTTTTGTATCCATCTTACATGTATTGCCCCAAATCTCGATACAGTCGGTTATGTGCGGCATTACCAGTGAGTTATATGAATGAAAAGGCTGTTTTTATTTAAGATGTATCTATATTTATATGTAATTGCGATAACTTTGGACACACACACTTGTTCACACAGAGGAATGGTAATGTCATAGAAAATTAAGGGTATAACTTGTGTTAGAAATGGTTACAGCTTCATGTCTTAACCCTAAAATCTGATATCGTGAAATCTCCATTTTCCAGAGCGGTTTTGTATTATTCGGGGTTAAACAGAAGGAGTTGTTGTGTAAATGCAGTGACCCCCTCGTGATGGTGACTCGGGTTAAATTTGTGAGTTTTTTTCTCCAGTTATTTCTGTCCAGTGGAATGTTGTGTTTTCAGTCGGTCCTTTTCCTGCTCCACCTCCGCAGAGCTGCTCCGGTCCACGTCTCCTCTCACTCGACAACTCGCTGATTTTGTAGCGGTGCATTTGGTCTTAAGGCGATTAGATTCAGAATATTTGTTAAAGGAGCACCGTGTAACTTTTAGGTTGTTCCTGTGGATTGTTTATATGTCACTGCTCTGCCTGGAATGTTCCACAGTGTGACTATAAACAGCTCTACTTTACATTTATTCAATTACAGGTGGATTTATAGCTGAAAAACACAGGAAAACAGGGATTTGTTGACCTGTAACTTGGTCTGGTTTGGTCTCCATGAAAATAGAAAGATTTAATACTGTTCCAGACAAAGCAATAACATCTCCATGGAGAAAAGCATTTGACAGACCCTCCGTCAGAGAAGTTACACAGTGCACCTTTAAAGATTTACTATTAGGGGTGTAGTGATATCAAGGTCCCATGATATGATATCGTCCTGGTATGAGCCGCACGGTACGATATTTAATGCGATATCGTGGGTAGAGATGGGCTGATCAATCAACCGATCGATAATTGATCATTAAGAATTCCGTCGATCACGTTCATTTTAATGGACAAACTGAATGTAGGCGTCTGTGCGTAACGTGGCGTCACATCCTCCGAGAACACTCATAATCCACTGAGTCACAGGGAGAACACTCATAATCCACTGAGTCACAGGGAGAACACTCATAATCCACTGAGTCACAGGGAGAACACTCATAATCCACTGAGTCACAGGGAGAACACTCATAATCCACTGAGTCACAGGGAGAACACTCATAATCCACTGAGTCACAGGGAGAACACTCATAATCCACTGAGTCACAGGGAGAACACTCATAATCCACTGAGTCACAGGGAGAACACTCATAATCCACTGAGTCACAGGGAGAACACTCATAATCCACTGAGTCACAGGGAGAACACTCATAATCCACTGAGTCACAGGGAGAACACTCATAATCCACTGAGTCGAGTCCTTTAGTCCAACAGAAGCTGAAGCAGCAGCACAAGGAAAGAGCTGCTTTTTTTCACTTATAGTTTATGCAAATGAGTCATGTGGTTTTAAGTTTCGTTTCTGTAAAACATAAACATAAATGTTTAAAGCTGCATTAAACACATTCTGATCTCACACTGATGAGGCTCTGCAGTGGTGATGGTTTATATGTTGTAAAGTTGAGTTTATTTATGCAGATTAGTAATGGTAATAATAGTGATGATAATTTTAATATAAAATGTTAATGATAATGTTAATTCTCCCGACAATCGATTAAGAAAATTTTATCGAATGCCCGTCCCTAATCATGGGTTAGGCTCACGATATTATGATATTCTACAGAATAACAAGACTGACTCTAAAACGCTCTGACCAGTCATTTGGTACATTTATTGTCATTAGGGATGGAACGAAATCCAAATCTCTCTGGACGATATTTTCACCATAAACATCTCACCGAACCAGATTTATTGCAATATTTAAACTGTGAATTTGCTTCTTTTTCCTCTAAAAATGCTTCACAGACTTAATCCAAAGAATGAAGATGTAAAAGTGCTTAGAACAGTTATTTCTTCATGTCTTTTGCGCTGAAACGGAGCAAAGGATCATGGTCTATGTAGTTTCTTTTGTTTTTTTTAGTTATTTCTGCATCAGAACTGTTCATTTAAGCAAAGAGACTTGGGATTCGATATATTGTGATGCTCTACGATATTATTGTGAGACCTTTGACGATACGATATCACCAGATTTACGTTATTGTCACACCCCTATTCACTATGTAACTTTTCTGTTTGTCTCCATGGTGACGTTAATGCTTTGCTAATCACAATTTTGGATTTACATCGCGCTTTTCACTTCAGTCCACCACAGTCCTCTCCCTGATCCATGCGTTTCCTCCATTTCCCAGCATGCCCCTGGGGTGCCCCGGATCCTGGTGGGCAACCGGCTGCACCTGGCGTTTAAGCGGCAGGTGCCCACGGAGCAGGCGCGGGCGTACGCGGAGAAGAACGGCATGACGTTCTTCGAGGTCAGTCCTCTGTGCAACTTCAACGTGATCGAGTCGTTCACCGAGCTTTCCCGGATCGTCCTCATGAGGCACGGCATGGAGAAGTTCTGGAGGCCCAACAGAGGTACTGCACTTTCACACTCCAGTCCAACTTTATCTGTACGCCACATTTTACCAACACAAGTCTCCAAAGTGCTGCACGGAGCAGGCACAATATAAAGTAACACATTAAATATAATAAAGCATAAAATACATTCATAAATAAGAATGTCAATAAAAACAGAAACAACACTAAAATTAGGAAATAAAAAATCTATTAAAAAAAACAGCAAAAGGACCACACAGCGCTGGGCTAAAAGTAGGGCTGGGTATCGATTCACATTCCAAGAATCGATTCGATTCCAGTTCCCAAGGTTCAGAATCGCTTATCACAATTTGATTCGATCCGATCTGGATTGGGGTCAGTGTTATTAGAACCATTTTTGGGCTGTTCCAGTGGTTCCTGAGGTTGGTTGTGTTTCCGCTGTTCTTCACCTCCATTTGGCCTCAAATCTCTTTGCTTCTGTCAAACGCATCTTTGTCTTTATCGTTTCTGAACCCGAAATGGTTCCAGTCGGAGCTTTGAGTGTTTCTGGCGTCTTCAAAGTCGGGACTGGGCTCACGGTGCCTCTCGTGTCCGACGCCGTGTTTACAGTTTTAATATAATCAGACCTGCGGCTGCGACAATTCAGCGACGCCACGAGTGGAGTTAAAGTTCACCGGGGGAAAATGTGTTAACACTTAAATCAATCTTTGGATGTGCAAATCGATCTTAAAGAATTAATACCGGTATACAAATCGATTCAGAAACGGAAAATCAATATTTTAAAGCTGGTGAGTAAAAGTGTGTTTTTAAATGAGACTTAAAAGAATCGACTGAAGGGGCAGAGTTAATGTGAGCCAGTATGTTCGTTCTTTATGTTCACTTCAGTTCAAAACAAACAGGGACAGTGACAATGCAAAACAATAAACATTTATGTTTTTACAAGCTAACCAGACCAGTGTATTTGTGAGTGACCTTATTATTGAATTGTCTGATTTGTTCAGTCTGCAGATAAAACTGTACATTAAAGTTCTTAGTAGAGTTTTGCAAAGTGCATCTCAGTCGCACTCGTCCATCATGGCCTCCTCAAATACTCCGGCAAAGCATCACAGTCGGCACCTGTGGCCTTTATGAACAGCTTTTTTGTAATTAACCCAGAGGTGGGATGTGTAGAACAGCGTTCACTATGATCTAAACAATAACAACATTACATCATTTGTACAAGAGCCAAACTTACGCATCAAAGCCTGAGCACAGAGCGTCCTGCACTGTCTGTACATGTGATCATCATCTGCCATGTCCACAGTGAGGATAATGTTAATATTATATATATTATATTATAATATTAGATTTATTTATGGTCAGACTGTGTGAAAATAAAGCTCAGATTAAGGTCTAACAGAGCTTCAGAGAGAGCAGTGCCTGCAGTTAGCATCACAGGCCCAGGGAATGTTGATGACATCAGCCGCAAAGTGTTAGTAAGTGACTCAAAGAGAATAAAATCACAGAATACAGGGTAAAAGTTGTATAAAAGTATGGGGAAAGTTTTGGGTCATGGCTGACTTCAGAATGAACTGATAAAACATTCTTCCTCTCATCTTTCTCCCTCTTTTGTCTTCTCCTCCTCTTCTTTCTTCTCTCCCTCTTCTTCCCTTTCCCCCTCTCTTCTCTTCTTCCCCCTCTCAGTGTTCAGCCTGCAGGACCTGTGCTGTCGGGCCATTGTCTCCTGCACTCCCGTTCACCTGATTGACAAGCTGCCTCTGCCCGTGGCCATAAAGTCTCACCTGAAGTCCTTCTCGATGGCGAACGGCATGAACGCGGTGATGATGCACGGCCGCTCGTACTCGCTCGCCAACCCCAACGCCGCGTCCAAGGGAAACTCACTCAAACGCTCCAAGTCCATCCGGCCGCCGCAGAGCCCCCCCCAGAACTGCACCAGAAACAACTGCAAGATCTCATAACAGCACAGAGCGCGGGTACGTCTGCACACGGCACTGTTCAGCTACTGTCATATGAGGAGACGTTCAGCTTTGAGTGAGTCGTTTAATAAAGGATAGAAATATGTTGAAATATTAAAGTGGGACTAAACTCCGCCTGGTCTCCACACTTCAAACTCTGTCCCTGCCGACAGGTTTGTATCAGGGACAGGCATTCGATTAAATTTTCTCGGGAAAATTAACGATAGATTTTTGATTAATCATTAACATTTTATATTAAAATGATCATCACTATTATTACTATTACTAATCTGCATAAATAAACTGAACTTTAAACATATAAACCATCAGCACTGCAGAGCCACTTCAGTGTGAGATCAGAATGTGTTTAATGCAGCTTTATACAGAAACTAAACTTAAAACCACATGACTCATTTGCATAAACTATAAGTGAAAAAAAGCAGCTCTTTGTGCTGATGCTTCAGCTTCTGTGGGACTAAAGGACTCGACTCAGTGAATATGAGTGTTCTCTCTGTGACAGAGGATGTGCTGCTGATGCTGAGTCTGTTCTGTGCATATGTCGTGTTGGAGATGCTGCATAAACATGTGAACATGTCAACACTTTACAAAGCGTTAACATGTAAACCATTCACAGGCCACGTCTGGTGTGAGCACAGTTACGCTGCGTTACACAGACGCCTACATTCGGTTTGTCGATTAAAATGAACGTGCTCGACAAAATTCTTAATGATCAATTATCAATTAATCGACTTATCCTGCCCGTCCCTAACACCCAAACCCAAACACCTGTCTGTAATCAGGACAGTCCTGTGTGGTGTCACCAACTACTTACAATTGCAGTGGAGCTACAAAGCTGCAGATTGACCTACGAGTAGTTTGTACTAAAACTGCCACAGAAGCTGTAGGAACAGTAGAACTATTAACTACAGCATATACACCGTTAGTTCCACCAGTATATAATAATATGAGTCCTTTGGAATTATAAAGCGCTTTACAAAGCATTAAAAGATAAACTTTATTATCTCACCAGGGGAAATGTGTCGAAGTACAAGGTGCAGAGACTTAATGGAGAGATAAAGATACAGTCGAGATAACAGAATAAAAGCAGAAATGAAACCAGTGCAGTCACTCGAACAGCAGGGTCATAAAAGCAGTTCATAAAAATCATAAATTCATAGTCAGTACAGACAATAAAAAACAGTCGCGGGGTTTGTGCCAGTGTTAGATCGGAGCCCTCACCTGCTTGTTTCTATGGATATGTCGTTTCTCTGCCTGAAATGTTCCACAGTACGACATTAAACAACACCCTGCTCATTAGCTCAGAAATACCTAGAAAAACAGGCAGCCTGACTGTGAGCGGGGTCGCCTCTCCACAGATCTGACCTGTAACTTGGTCAGATATGTGTGGATATATGTGGATATTCTTTACAAATGAAGAAAACCACAGGAGTATCCGGGCACAGAGGAGTGAAAGCTCCATTATGCCCCTGAGTGATTCTGCTCACACAGCCCCACACTCAGGGCAGCTTCACTCGGCCGAACTAAGGCTACGTCCACACGACAACACTCCTGGATTTATTTATTTTTTGCGGGTTGAAAAAAATTTGCGTCCACATGTGTCGGATCAGTAAATATTCACATCCAGACGACAGCGGAGCCCTGAGCGAAAGATAGATATGACTTTATTGTCCCCAGAGGGAAATTTGGAAAAGTTTGTATTATTCTATAAAATATGAATCAAAAGCAAATGACTAAAGACGATGCAGACTTTTCCACAGCCTCAGATCGTTTCTCTTCTCTAGTTTTGTGGAGTTTGTCTCCGTCAGCTGAGCAGAGATGACGTCCTGCAATTACCACAGAAATAATAATGAATAATTTTAGAAATAAACTCACACAAATGAAACTGTCACAGCACAAACGAAATAAAGTGATCCCTCGTTTATCGCGGGGGTCACGTTCCAAAAAGAACCCGCGACAGGCGAAATCCGTGAAGTATCAGCTTTATTTTTTACAATTATTATACAATACAATACTGAACTATAGAATGAAACCAAAGATCAAATCCTGTTTTCAGGCTCAAGCATTTAAAAATATAAACGTTTTCTTACAAATAACTCTGATAGTTTTTAAAAAATGCTGTAAAATAATAATGAATACGAACACGAGGTTGGACATTGTGACTCACGTGTATTTCACAGTCCCTCTGACTGAGCCTCTTCCTCCTGACTCCTGTAGTGTCTTTTTCTACTGAAGGCTGTGGTGCAGGTGTCTTCTCCCGTCGTCCTTATGTTATTTTCCTCCTTCTTTATGACACCCATGTTTTCTTTTCTGTGGGAGACGCTCCAAACGGCTCTTTGAGTGTTAAAGGTGCCGACCCCTGGTCTAAGTGAAAGACCAGTCAACTTTTATCACTTCTAGACGACAGTCCCTTGGTCAATCAGGATTCAGAACACAATGCACTGTTAAAAAAAATAAAAAAGTATAAAAAAATCCGCGAAGCCGCGAAAGATGAACCGCGTTATAGCGAGGGATCACTGTACAAACGTTTTCCATAATTTTCTGCTGTTTTGAGGCTGTTTCACATTCTGAGGTTCTGGACGACGTCATCGGCACAAAATAAAACTGCAAATATCTGAAGAACCAGAATCGCACAAACAAAACTTTTTGCAGCACAAACGATGGACAGTTTTTGTGCAGGTTTGCGTTCGATAGGTTCTCCCCCACAGTTACTTCCATCCAGAAATATATTTTAGCAACAATAAAATTTTCTGTTTAGCTAAAAATGTAACTTAACCCGGTTTCTTCTTTGTCGTTTTAAAGGTATTTTTGGACAAGTCGCATTGGGCCGGATCCGGTTCGGTCTGGACTCTGTCGGAGCAAAGACTTATGGGTAAAATGGAGGATGTTTCCACGTGGGCGGAGCTTTTATTAAACGGTGCCTCATGTAAAACACAAGCAGACACTTTTTAAAACACTACATTTGAGACTGAATTCCACTTGTACAGACGTTGAATTGCGACATCGAACGCACCGCAGCACACGATTTATTCCACTACTTTGTCTTTTTTGCTCTTATACGATATTTTCATGTGTTTTTTGCTATTTAAATGACCAATAAGCTGCCACTGAACACTACACACCTCCTCATATCCCCATCTTCAAACATGTGCACGTTCTGAACACGGCGAGGGAAGCCCGAAAGTTTGGCAACAAGATAAAAATGGTGGTTGGAACAAGAAGTAAGAATAAGTATTTTCATTTCATTTGGTGTAGGATTTTTTTGTTTTTGTTTTTGGGAATCTAGAAAATGTGATGAGGCTGAACAAGTTTTAAGAAATGTGCAGTTGTGATTTCTCAGATGAATATTGCAATAGGAGTTGAAGAATTTGAAGATAATTTCCTATATACAACTCTGCGGGAGGTTTCGCCGCTTTTAAATCCGCAAATGTCGAACTTTCTCGTTACTTGTCTGGGACCAGCTCCACAAACTCGTCTTTATTAACGTAAGTCTTAACGTCGTTTCACCCGACAACACGTCGCGTTTTTGGGGTTGAAAAATGGCGCTACTTCCTGAAGCTGTTGTGAGAAAAATAATGAAACTTTTGTTTATTTATGACGACAGAGAAGACGCTGAACTTTGTGCTCAGTTTTTGTTTCACGCGGAATCACAGAGGTCCGAACCATAAACCAGGTTACACGGCTACACGGCAAATTCCTCCTGAGAATTCTGACCCGTCTCCAGCTCAGTTTAAGCTTTACGGATTCTACAATGTTGTGACGTCAGTGACATTTTAAGCACAAGTGCACGAACATGTGAGCTGCTGAGCCAATACAAGAATCCCATGCATTTCTTGTCCGTTTGTGGAGGTTCAGCCGCTTTTACTCACGTTGCAGGATTTGCTTTTTAATACTGTATTTTTTGGATCATAAAGCGCTCTTAAAATCCTTTATTTTTCTCAGAAATCGTCGCTGCGCCTTATAAGACGGTGCACTTTATGTGTGGATTAATTCTGGCTGTGTTGAATGACCTCGAACCGATTTTATGTGGGTCGCGGCGCTTAAAAGTCTGTCAAAATGTTTTAGTACTTTCCTAAGCTACGAAGCCGCACTGCCGGAGGGAGTCGCATGGAGCACGAGAGCCTCAGAAGCACTCGCGCTTAGGACAGAAATTTGTGCGTATTTGGTCGCAGCTGAACACAAAACAAACATCTGCAAACTCTCAAACGAGTCCAGTCGTACATAAAATGTATTTTGTGTATTTCATCCATCAGAATACGAACGGAAAAGTTACAACATCAAGAATTACAACCACGAAATGAAAACTTAAGATTACTGCGGCGTTTACCAGGACTACAACAGAACTAAACCAGGACTAAGCCAGGGCCAAACCAGGACTAAGCCAGGGCCAAACCGGGACTAAACCAGAGCTTTTCTCACTCGTTCGAGAGTTTGCAGAGCCCATCTTATGCTCAACTACAGTCAAACATGCACAGATCTCCACTCCATGCACATGAACACCTCCGAAAGACTTCGTGCTCCAGACTGACAGAGCATCATAGCGACCGTAGTCCGGATCCTGACGCAGTGATACGTTCTGTGCTTCAGCGTCATGTTACGGTGTGTGGATAGGGACCCGAAATGGCCCCTGTTCAGACACACTGACTTAACGTGTCCGATTGAAGCAAGCTAACTCGGTGCTTGGGATCCTTCCGGGTGGATTAACCAAAGAACTCCAACAGACAGATATCGGTGTCAACAAGTCGTTTAACGTTGGATGACAGAAGGCGAACGCCGGGCGAGTTATGCCACGATTTTCCAAAGGATCGTGGAGCCCGGGCGAAGGCATCAGTCTCATTCAATGCACCTGTTCATTGATCTAGCGCCTTATGGTCCGAGAAATACGGTAATTATGATGGTAAATATATGTTTGATTTAATTCTGATCTTTCGGAGACACTTTCTGCTGCCTTGTCACTTACAGACGTTACTCTGCACCTATAACTCTTTCTTCTTGCTTGTCGTGTACAGGTGTATTTCTGTAAGGACCAAATCGTTTTTCTACTTAAAGAGGGGGGATTGTGCGAAATTGGAGCTTTCTTCCATGTTGTAACCTTGTTCCCTCATCAAAAAAAAACACGCCTGAAGAGGTTTTAGAGTCATCCGTGCGTGTTTGAGTAATCTAGCGATCTCTCCCGGGCCCCTGTTCGAACCCTCCTTACGGATAGCAGAAAGAATCTGTGCCTACGTCACCCAGAAAAGCAGGATGCAAAACTGAACTGTGCCCGACTACGTCACAAACTTACACACGCTACACTTACAAACAGTAAAACACAAACGCCACAAAACAAATGCAACAACAACAAACAAACAACGGGAGTGGCCGCCGGACTCTTATTTTCCGACGGACCAAGCGAGGAGGATCAAGTGGGAAATTATTTACGACGGTCCTGGCCACAAAACAATAAATTACTTTGACTTACATTTCCAACTTTGTTCACTTCCCATCCTTCTTCTTCTTCTTCTTCAACTTCTTCTTCTTCAACTTCTTCTTCAACTTCTTCTTCTAATTCTTCTTCTTCTGCTTCTACTTCTACTCCTTCTTCTTCAACTTCTTCTTCTTCAACTTCTTCTTCAACTTCTTCTTCTTCAACTTCTTCAACTTCTTCTTCAACTCCTTCTTCTTCAACTTCTTCTTTAACTTCTTCAACTTCTTCTTCTAATTCTTCTTCAACTTCTAATTCTTCTTCTGCTTCTTCTTCAACTTCTTCTTCAACTTCTTCTTCAACTTCTTCTTCTTCAACTTCTTCAACTTCAACTTTTCCTATTCACTTCCCACTTGATCCCCTTTGGTTGGTCCGTTGGTCCGTCAGAGAATCGAGTCCCTCGGTCACTTCGTTTTGTGGCTTTTCGTTGTGTTGTGGCGTCTGCATTTGTTCTGAACCCTCCAGGCTTCCGTAGACGAAGGACTCGGAGCATCAAAAACAACCAAAGGTAACACGGCGCTCCAAATATGTGTTTGCCATGAAAACAGCCGGCAGAAGTGTAACGCCCCCTCTTTAAAAATGACTTTCCTACTTCCTAACACTTCCGGACATTCTCTCAAATTACTGGAGTGAATCATTTTAAAAAATATGGTGCTACAAACTAGAATTAGGACATTGTAATTAATTAAGAATAGACAAAACCTTTTAAAACTTTTAAAATGGTGACACTGCCGAGAAGAACCGAGTGAGAACCTTTCAAAAGATATATTATTTTTAATCTCTGTGACTACGGGAGACTAATAATGCAATAATACTCGTGTTTTAAAGGTCCTATATTACACAGAATTGACTCCTGTGAGCTTTAAGCCATGTTTAATGCTGTTGCCTCCTCAAAAACAGACCTGGAGTTGTGTTTTGTTTCATTCCGTGTGAGTAATCCCGGTTTATTAGTCTTAAAAAAAACTAAAGCGCTTCTGCTTCAGTGAAGGTTTAAAGTGTTTTTGATGAGGAAACAACATTAGAACTATAACATATAACAGAAAATAGTGTAATATAGACCCTTTAGTTATAAATATGAATCTCCAAAATGTACAAGATGTCAAATTAAGCAATACGGTTGTACATTTTTAAATATGTTTTGTACGTTTTGGCTTGAGAAGTTTTTGCTGCAATACTGTTGACTGACCACCAGAGGGTCTGCAAAAAATAATCTCTACATTTAAGTTAAAATGACACGAATTCACAATATTTATCTTCATCTGAGTCGTGCGAACAAGCGTGTTAAAGATGCGCTGTGTCACTTTTCTAGTAGGGGGTCCGTCGCCTGCTCGTCACCGTGGCAACCCTTTGTTATTGCTTTGCAGAATGTTTCACAATAGGGCCGGCAAACACACAGACGACGTTATCAGCATGTTTTATACGGTATTTTTAAGCAATACAAACACCTGTAAGTGAATAAATGTGATATAGATCAATTTAATGCTGTATTGTGGAACATTCTAGGCCAGTCGATAACATTTCTGTGAGAAAACACAGTGGCTAACCCTTAGAGAAGTTACATACTGCGCCTTTAAAACTGAAATTATGATTATTTTTTTTTATTCTGTCATTTTAACACTTTTTGATCATCTTTTTTGCTATGTATTTTTACGATGCACAACTTTTTTAATAGGACAAGTTTTGAAAATGTTTTAATAAGTTGTACCTGTAACTTTGTGTGGAAAAAAACCTATTTCCTGGATGTCATGAATATTTTAAAACATTTGGGAATTTCCGGCTGATGATACTTTGCCGCTGATGTCGTCAACGTTCATCGGGGGTGTGATGCTAACCGAACTTGAGACTTTAATCTGAGCTTCGTTTTAACGCAGTCACACAGTTAACGCCGTAGACCCACACGCACCTCCGTGAAGTCGCCCCCATCAAACTCAAACCTGCACAAAAACTACGTCAGTCGTTTGTGCTGCAAAGTTTCATTTGTGCTGCTTTAGTTTTGGAGAAATTAACGATTCTTTTACAGGTCAAACTGGAGTCGGCCCCACAGGAAGCTTCAAAAAGCTCTAAAACGCCCAAAATGGAGTCAGTCGTTTGTGCTGCAAAAAGTTTTGTTTGTGCGATTCTGGTTCTTCAGATATTTGCAGTTTTATTTTGGGCCGATGACGTCGTTTAGAAGCTCAGAATGTGAAACAGCCTCAAAACAGAAAAGAAAAGAAAATGATAGAAAACGTTTGTATTTGGTTTGTGCTGTTTTGTGCTGTGACAATTTTCATTTGTGTGAGTTTATTTCTAAAATTATTCATTATTATTTCTGTGGTAATTACAGGACGTCATTTCTGCTCAGCTGACGGAGACAAACTCCACAAAACTCGTGAAGAGAAACGACCTGAGGCTGTGGAAAAGTCTGTGTTATTTTATAAAATATGAATCAAAAATACAAACCTTCTGCCTGTTCTGAGGCTGTTTCACATTCTGAGGCTCTGGACGACGTCATCGGCCCAAAATAAAACTGCAAATATCTGAAGAACCAGAATCACACAAACAAAACTTTTTGCAGCACAAACGATGGACATAGTTTTGTGTCGGTTTGAGTTTGACGGGGGTAAAAACACGGGTCGCACACGGCTCCTCCTCCCGCACGATGTCGCTGCAAAGTATCAGTAGCGGACAGATTTTTTGTATTGTTATTATTTGTAATTCCACTTTATCTTGTTGCCAAGGTTTCACACGTTGTCGTTTCTTTGCCGAACCGGAGCTTGTATTTAATATTGTAATGTTTTGTATGTTTTGAGGCGTTGTGTTGTGGTAGTTTTAGACAGGACACTACTGTTAACTGAGCTCGGATCTGAGAGAATGAGCCCCACTTTTGTTTAAATTATTGATTGTACAGTGACAGGAAGAAGGGACGAAGAGGAGTTTTTCACAATAAAAGTATTGAATGTTAAACCCTCTGTGTCAGTGTGTGTCTTTTATAGCCGGAGTTACTCTTGAAGGAGCTGTGGATCATTTCAACAACAATAAGTTTACAGATTTCAATTTCTGGAGACACTTATGGTGAAATATAAATATAAAGAAGGTTTTATTGAATTTTATGAAACAAGCTTGAACTAGGACTAAAAAGAACCAAACCAGGTCTACATCAGGTTTAAACCAGGACTAAACCAATGCTCAAAAGGAACCAAAGGTCAAGGTCTAAGCAGGGACTGGACCGGGATTAAAGCAGGTCTAAACAAGGCCTAAACCAGGTCTAAACTGGGACTGGACCAGGATTAAAGCGGGTCTAAACAAGGTCTAAACAAGGTCTAAAGTGGGACTGAACCAGGATTACAGCAGGCTTTAACAAGGTCTAAACAAGGTCTAAAGTGGGACTGGACCAGGATTAAAGTGGGCCTAAACAAGGTCTAAACAAGGTCTAAACTGGGACTGAACCAGGATTACAGCAGGCTTTAACAAGGTCTAAAGTGGGACTGGACCAGGATTACAGCAGGCCTAAACAAGGTCTAAAGTGGGACTGGACCAGGATTACAGCAGGCTTTAACAAGGTCTAAACAAGGTCTAAAGTGGGACTGGACCAGGATTAAAGTGGGCCTAAACAAGGTCTAAACAAGGTCTAAACTGGGACTGAACCAGGATTACAGCAGGCTTTAACAAGGTCTAAAGTGGGACTGGACCAGGATTACAGCAGGCCTAAACAAGGTCTAAAGTGGGACTGGACCAGGATTACAGCAGGCTTTAACAAGGTCTAAAGTGGGACTGGACCAGGATTAAAGTGGGCCTAAACAAGGTCTAAACAAGGTCTAAAGTGGGACTGAACCAGGATTAAAGTGGGCCTAAACAAGGCCTAAACAAGGTCTAAACTGGGACTGAACCAGGATTAAAGCGGACCTAAACAAGGTCTAAACCAGGTCTAAACTGGGACTGAACCAGGATTAAAGTGGGCCTAAACAAGGTCTAAACCAGGTCTAAACTGGGACTGAACCAGGATTAAAGTGGGCCTAAACAAGGTCTAAACCAGGTCTAAACTGGGTCTGAACCAGGATTAAAGTGGGCCTAAACAAGGCCTAAACCAGGTCTAAAGTGGGACTGAACCAGGATTAAAGTGGGCCTAAACAAGGCCTAAACCAGGTCTAAAGTGGGACTGAACCAGGATTAAAGTGGGCCTAAACAAGGCCTAAACCAGGTCTAAACTGGGTCTGAACCAGGATTAAAGTGGGCCTAAACAAGGCCTAAACCAGGTCTAAAGTGGGACTGAACCAGGATTAAAGTGGGCCTAAACAAGGCCTAAACCAGGTCTAAAGTGGGACTGAACCAGGATTAAAGTGGGCCTAAACAAGGCCTAAACAAGGTCTAAACTGGGACTGAACCAGGATTAAAGCGGACCTAAACAAGGTCTAAACTGGGACTGAACCAGGATTAAAGCAGGCCTAAACAAGGTCTAATCAAGGTCTAAACTGGGACTGAACCAGGATTAAAACGGGCCTAAACAAGGTCTAAACAAGGTCTAAAGTGGGACTGAACCAGGATTAAAGTGGGCCTAAACAAGGTCTAAACAAGGTCTAAACTGGGACTGAACCAGGATTAAAGTGGGCCTAAACAAGGCCTAAACCAGGTCTAAAGTGGGACTGAACCAGGATTAAAGTGGGCCTAAACAAGGCCTAAACCAGGTCTAAACTGGGACTGAACCAGGATTACAGCAGGCTTTAACAAGGTCTAAAGTGGGACTGGACCGGGATTAAAGCGGGTCTAAACAAGGCCTAAACCAGGTCTAAACTGGGACTGAACCAGGTCTATGCCAGGACTAAAGATGAACCAAACCAGGGCTAAACCAGGACCAGGACTAGACCTGGCCTAATTCAGGATTAAACCAGGACTAAACTATTCCGATATTTCGGTTTTGTTTTTTGCTGCACTTTTCATCTGCGCCTCTTCTTTCTAATCTAACGTCTCTCTTTTTAATTCCATGATGATTATTGAGTTTTGATTTGTTTGTATTGTGATTTTAATGTATTTCTTATTCTGTAAAACACTTTGAATTACTTTGTGTGCGAATTGCGCTATGCAAATAAACTTGGCTTTGCTTTAAATTAAATTACACAAAACAATAAATGACACTGAGGTTTAACGCGGTTGTACGAACACAGCTCTGAAATATGTACAGTTCTTGAGGAAAGTCCCTCATATCCTGACACTGACTCACACTTATATCCGATGGATTTTGGAGAAAACTAAAGTGAAACCAAAAAAAGGACCGGTTTTCTTCGGTAAACCTGCGGCACCCGCGTGGAGCCTTCATTTGCGCTCGAGCTTCCATCCAGATCAGATCTGAACGGTGAGTTTTTACTTTTAATGATTAGATTTAAGAAAGTCATCATTATAACTCTGAATGCACATTTACAAAACGTTATGACTTTAAATTGTATTTATTTTTACATTTAGGAAGTCTCAGTGTTAATTTTATTTCTTCTTTCAAATGTAGATTATGTTCTGTACGTTTTGTCCAGATTAGTTTTAGTTTCAATGTAGTTTAATGATTAAACTATAAAAGAAATCTGATGTTTTCAAATGCTTTTCTTTAGCAGTATTTTCAAAGGCCATATTTAGTCAAACTGACCATTCCACCGCTTCTGGATCAAATTAGTCTAACATCACGTTTATTGAAAATACCTCTACAACATGGAGACAAAAAAGAACAACAAAAAAAGCCAAAGCAGCTCTTCATTTCCTCATTTCCGCAGGTCTGAAAGTCCAGGGTGTGTACGGCGTTTGTAAATTACACGTAGAACAGACGTAGCCTTTGAAAAACTAGAAAACCTGCCACAGGCTGGTCTGATTTCTGACCAGCAGAGGGCGCAATGACCCTGCGTGTTGAGGCCTGGGTAAAGCGTGTGGCCTCGGCGTGCGCAAACATCCACGGCCCTGGTTCTCGGTCGGAATGAACCGAGGATTGAAACAAATTAGGCTAAAACATGATGTGTCACAGTGAATGATGAAGTCGTTTGTCTCCAAATATAATAAATGTCTTACTACACAACTCATAGACTCAAACAGCTGAAACTTTCACACAAAATCATATCAGTGAGCGTATTTTTTTTCCCAGTAGACATGTTTTAGTAATTTACTTTTAGACCTACAATAATATTAAAAGATGATAAGTTACTTTTTTTTTTTTTTTTTTTAAAACCTAGTGACATCACAAAGCTGAACAAAGTGTTTTGAATTTTGGAGGAGGAGGACGGCACACAAACAATTACAAAACAACTCCTGCTGTTTACACGTGTTCCTGGTGTTTACACGTGTTCCTGGTGTTTACACATATGTTCCTGGTGTTTACACGTGTTCCTGGTGTTTACACATATGTTCCTGGTGTTTACAGGTGTTCCTGGTGTTTACACGTGTTCCTGGTCTTTACACATATTCCTGGTGTTTACACGTGTTCCTGGTGTTTACACGTGTTCCTGGTGTTTACAGGTGTTCCTGGTGTTTACACGTGTTCCTGGTGTTTACACGTGTTCCTGCTGTTTACACGTGTTCCTGGTGTTTACACGTGTTCCTGGTGTTTACACGTGTTCCTGCTGTTTACACGTGTTCCTGGTGTTTACACATATGTTCCTGGTGTTTACAGGTGTTCCTGCTGTTTACACGTGTTCCTGGTGTTTACACATATGTTCCTGGTGTTTACACGTGTTCCTGGTGTTTACACGTGTTCCTGGTGTTTACACATATGTTCCTGCTGTTTACATATGTTCCTGGTGTTTACAGGTGTTCCTGGTGTTTACATGTGTTCCTGCTGTTTACACGTGTTCCTGGTGTTTACACGTGTTCCTGGTGTTTACAGGTGTTCCTGGTGTTTACATGTGTTCCTGCTGTTTACACGTGTTCCTGGTGTTTACACGTGTTCCTGGTGTTTACATGTGTTCCTGCTGTTTACATATGTTCCTGGTGTTTACAGGTGTTCCTGGTGTTTACACGTGTTCCTGGTGTTTACAGGTGTTCCTGGTGTTTACACGTGTTCCTGGTGTTTACAGGTGTTCCCGGTGTTTACAGGTGTTCCTGCTGTTTACACGTGTTCCCCGTGTTTACAGGTGTTCCTGGTGTTTACACGTGTTCCTGGTGTTTACAGGTGTTCCATGTGGCCATACCGGCTCGTCAAAGCCTGAACCCGTCAGATCTCAGAAGCTAAGCAGGGTCGGGCCTGGTTAGTACTTGGATGGGAGACCACAAGGAATTCCAGGTGCCACAGGGGGGCGCCAGTCGCAAAAACTGTCGTTGTGTCCTTAGGCAAGACACTTCACCCACATTGCCTAGTATGAAAGTGGTGTGTGCGTGAATGTTGATGGTGGTCGGAGGGGCTGATGGTGCAGATTGGCAGCCTCACTTCCGTCAGTCTGCCCCAGGGCAGCTGTGGCTACAATAGTAGTTTACCACCACCGGGTCTGGAGTGAATGAATAATGCTCTGTAAAGCGTCTTTGAGTGTCCAGAAAAGCGCTGTATAAAACTGATGCATTATTATTATTATTATTGTTCCTGGTGTTTACAGGTGTTCCTGGTGTTTACAGGTGTTCCTGGTGTTTACAGGTGTTCCCGGTGTTTACAGGTGTTCCTGCTGTTTACACGTGTTCCCCGTGTTTACAGGTGTTCCTGGTGTTTACACGTGTTCCTGGTGTTTACAGGTGTTCCTGGTGTTTACACGTGTTCCTGGTGTTTACACATATGTTCCTGGTGTTTACACGTGTTCCTGGTGTTTACACGTGTTCCTGGTGTTTACACATATGTTCCTGGTGTTTACAGGTGTTCCTGCTGTTTACACGTGTTCCTGGTGTTTACACGTGTTCCTGGTGTTTACACGTGTTCCCCGTGTTTACAGGTGTTCCTGGTGTTTACAGGTGTTCCTGGTCTTTACACGTGTTCCTGGTGTTTACACGTGTTCCTGGTGTTTACATGTGTTCCTGCTGTTTACACGTGTTCCTGGTGTTTACACGTGTTCCTGGTGTTTACACATATGTTCCTGCTGTTTACATATGTTCCTGGTGTTTACAGGTGTTCCTGGTGTTTACATGTGTTCCTGCTGTTTACACGTGTTCCTGGTGTTTACACGTGTTCCTGGTGTTTACACGTGTTCCTGGTGTTTACATGTGTTCCTGCTGTTTACATATGTTCCTGGTGTTTACAGGTGTTCCTGGTGTTTACATGTGTTCCTGCTGTTTACACGTGTTCCTGGTGTTTACACGTGTTCCTGGTGTTTACATGTGTTCCTGCTGTTTACACGTGTTCCTGGTGTTTACACGTGTTCCTGGTGTTTACACGTGTTCCTGGTGTTTACACGTGTTCCTGGTGTTTACAGGTGTTCCTGGTGTTTACACGTGTTCCTGGTCTTTACACATATTCCTGCTGTTTACACGTGTTCCTGCTGTTTACAGGTGTTCCTGGTGTTTACAGGTGTTCCTGGTGTTTACACATGTTCCTGGTGTTTACACATATGTTCCTGGTGTTTACAGGTGTTCCTGCTGTTTACACATATGTTCCTGGTGTTTACACATGTTCCTGGTGTTTACACATATGTTCCTGCTGTTTACATATGTTCCTGGTGTTTACAGGTGTTCCTGGTGTTTACACATGTTCTTGGTGTTTACACATATGTTCCTGGTGTTTACAGGTGTTCCTGGTGTTTACACGTGTTCCTGGTGTTTACACGTGTTCCTGGTGTTTACACATATGTTCCTGCTGTTTACATATGTTCCTGCTGTTTACAGGTGTTCCTGGTGTTTACAGGTGTTCCCGGTGTTTACAGGTGTTCCTGGTGTTTACAGGTGTTCCTGGTGTTTACAGGTGTTCCTGGTGTTTACACGTGTTCCTGGTGTTTACACGTGTTCCTGGTGTTTACACGTGTTCCTGGTGTTTACACATATGTTCCTGGTGTTTACACATGTTCCTGGTGTTTACACATGTTCCTGGTGTTTACACATATGTTCCTGGTGTTTACAGGTGTTCCTGCTGTTTACACATGTTCCTGGTGTTTACACATGTTCCTGGTGTTTACACATGTTCCTGCTGTTTACACTTGTTCCTGGTGTTTACACGTGTTCCCGGTGTTTACAGGTGTTCCTGCTGTTTACACGTGTTCCTGGTGTTTACAGGTGTTCCTGCTGTTTACACATGTTCCTGGTGTTTACACATGTTCCTGCTGGTTACACGTGTTCCTGGTGTTTACACGTTTTCCTGGTGTTTACACATGTTCCTGGTGTTTACAGGTGTTCCTGGTGTTTACATATGTTCCTGGTGTTTACAGGTGTTCCTGGTGTTTACATGTGTTCCTGCTGTTTACACGTGTTCCCCGTGTTTACACGTGTTCCTGGTGTTTACACATATGTTCCTGCTGTTTACACATGTTCCTGGTGTTTACACATATGTTCCTGGTGTTTACACGTGTTCCTGGTGTTTACACATATGTTCCTGGTGTTTACAGGTGTTCCTGGTGTTTACACGTGTTCCTGGTGTTTACACGTGTTCCTGGTGTTTACAGGTGTTCCTGGTGTTTACACATATGTTCCTGCTGTTTACATATGTTCCTGGTGTTTACAGGTGTTCCTGGTGTTTACAGGTGTTCCTGGTGTTTACAGGTGTTCCCGGTGTTTACAGGTGTTCCTGCTGTTTACACGTGTTCCCCGTGTTTACAGGTGTTCCTGGTGTTTACATGTGTTCCTGGTCTTTACACGTGTTCCTGGTGTTTACACATATGTTCCTGATGTTTACACGTGTTCCTGGTGTTTACAGGTGTTCCTGGTGTTTACACGTGTTCCTGGTGTTTACAGGTGTTCCTGGTGTTTACACGTGTTCCTGGTGTTTACACATATGTTCCTGGTGTTTACATGTGTTCCTGGTGTTTACACTTGTTCCTGGTGTTTACACGTGTTCCTGGTGTTTACAGGTGTTCCTGCTGTTTACACGTGTTCCTGGTGTTTACACGTGTTCCTGCTGTTTACACGTGTTCCTGGTGTTTACACGTGTTCCTGGTGTTTACACGTGTTCCTGGTGTTTACACATGTTCCTGGTCTTTACACGTGTTCCTGCTGTTTACACGTGTTCCTGGTGTTTACACGTGTTCCTGGTGTTTACACTTGTTCCTGGTGTTTACACGTGTTCCCCGTGTTTACAGGTGTTCCTGCTGTTTACACGTGTTCCTGGTGTTTACACGTGTTCCTGCTGTTTACACGTGTTCCTGGTGTTTACACATATGTTCCTGGTGTTTACAGGTGTTCCTGGTGTTTACAGGTGTTCCTGGTGTTTACAGGTGTTCCCGGTGTTTACAGGTGTTCCTGCTGTTTACACGTGTTCCCCGTGTTTACAGGTGTTCCTGGTGTTTACACGTGTTCCTGGTGTTTACAGGTGTTCCTGGTGTTTACACGTGTTCCCGGTGTTTACAGGTGTTCCTGCTGTTTACACGTGTTCCTGGTGTTTACAGGTGTTCCTGGTGTTTACAGGTGTTCCTGGTGTTTACACGTGTTCCTGGTGTTTACACATATGTTCCTGGTGTTTACACGTGTTCCTGGTGTTTACACATATGTTCCTGGTGTTTACAGGTGTTCCTGGTGTTTACACATATGTTCCTGGTGTTTACAGGTGTTCCTGGTGTTTACACATATGTTCCTGGTGTTTACACGTGTTCCTGGTGTTTACACATATGTTCCTGGTGTTTACACGTGTTCCTGGTGTTTACACATATGTTCCTGGTGTTTACAGGTGTTCCTGCTGTTTACACGTGTTCCTGGTGTTTACAGGTGTTCCCGGTGTTTACAGGTGTTCCTGGTGTTTACACATGTTCCTGCTGGTTACACGTGTTCCTGGTGTTTACACGTTTTCCTGGTGTTTACACATGTTCCTGGTGTTTACAGGTGTTCCTGGTGTTTACAGGTGTTCCTGGTGTTTACACATGTTCCTGGTGTTTACACATGTTCCTGCTGTTTACACATGTTCCTGGTGTTTACACATGTTCCTGGTGTTTGCAGGTGAACAGAGATCATGCCTTTCCGATGGGCGGAGAATGACTTTGCGCTTCCTCCTGGAGCCGTTCGTCTGGAGTCAGCTGCTCCTGTCGCTGGTAACAAAAACACTTGGATCACATTTATACACCACACGAGCCGTCGAAACATGGTGAATCACAGAGGCCAGATCCTCCAGGCCCGGCCCGGACTAAAGGGCTCATTGCTCGATTGGGCACAGTTTTTCTGGGCACATGCTCTGAAGTTGCTATAGTAACAAAGGGACAAATCTTATTTTTGAGATTAGTTCAATCAAATTTCTCTTTGAAAATAAACCGTTTATCTAATAAATATTGATGCAAAGTCTGTGAAAACTGTAAAGAGCAAAGACTGAATTGTTTTTGTTTGTATTTTTTAGAATAGACTTTGTGAAATTATCAAACTTTAACCTGAGCCATACGTGTGGCTACAGCCGCAGAACAGAATAAACACCGTTTAAATTGAAAAGGCGCCACATTGGACCAAGTGCCAAATCTGGCAATGACACAAGACTTTGCTCTTTTACACAAGAGTTTGATTCACTGAATGTTTTGGAGCACAGAGATCATCAGAAGCTCATATTTCATTAGATTTCATTGTGATGTTTTAGGTCAGACCTACCTCATGTATCATGGCACCAGCATCTGGAATGCCGAGTCCATACAGGAGAACGGGTTTAAACGGTCCGAAGGCGGGATGCTGGGGCCCGGGGTGTACCTGAGCCGGGACCTGCAGAAGGCCAGCCGCTACCCCCTGAACCTCCTCGAAAACGAGAGAGTGGTCTTCAGAGTCCTGGTGAACGTGGGCAAAGTCATCATCATAGACCGCCAGGGCCACCGTCTGCAGAAGACCTGGCAATGGAACGGGTACGACACAGCCTGGGTGCCCCCGAACTGTGGCATGGTGAAGAGCGGCCTGGAGGAGGACTGCGTCTGGGACCCCAACAGAATCACCATCGTGGATATGATAACACCTCTGCCCACCACCGGGGCGGCGTATTACTGACCCCAGCCAGAGCCACAGGGTCAGGCCCCCGCAGACCTCAGGTTTTATATTTGGTTTGGTGCAAATCAGGAGAGCAGGAAGTTCACATCTAAAAGCTTTTTACTGTTTTGTACTGTTTTTTTTTCCCATTGTTCTGTTCTTGGGACCAATATAAACCTCACTCTGCCGCTGTAACAAATGCGTCTGTTCAATCACAGAATAAAGATGCTTGAAGAATTCAAATGTGAATCATGCTCTTACTGCCGCATGAACACATGAACCACATGAACACATGAACCACATGAACACATGAACCACATGAACACACGAACCACATGAACACATGAACCACATGAACACATGAACCACATGAACACATGAACCACATGAACACATGAACCACATGAACACATGAACACACGAACCACATGAACACATGAACCACATGAACAGATAAACACATGAACAGATAAACACATGAACCCCAGTGCACTTCTGTCCTCGGGCGCGTGGGGCCAGTCTCGCGCCGCTGGTGCTGATGCAGAGACAGAGGCGGCCGCACGAGGGCCCCAGTGCCCTCCCCTCGCGCCCCTCGCGCCCCTCGCGCCGCTGCCCCCTCCTCCCGCCGCTCTCGCGCTGCTGCTCCGGGCGCGAGGGCACATCGTGCTGAGTGCTGGCGCGCGGTGCACGGGGCTCGTGAGGATGATGATGGCCGGAAGCCCGTGCGCGCGGAGACCGTGTCGCCGCTCGCGCTCCGCGGCGCTGCTCGCGGCAGTGGCGGTGCTGCTGCTCGTGCAGACGCTCGCGCTGTGGAACTTCAGCGGCCTGGACTCGAGCGCGAGCCGCGAGAGGAGAGAGGCGCGAGGAGAGGAGCTCGCGCGGAGGAGACTGCAGCGCAAAGGGGAGACGCGCACCCCGCCGCCGCCGCTCGCGAAGCACGCCTCGCGGATCCAGGTGCACGCGGTAGGTCCGGTTTGTTGTTCCCACGCGACGCTTTGTGCACGAGTCCTGAAGGGCTCGTGGGGCCGGTGATGCGGCGCAGCTGCGCGTGACCCTCACAGAGAGGACACGGGCTGGGGTCCGCGAGAGCCGCGGCCCCGGGGATCCGGATCATTCACACCGAGTCCCGAGACTCCGAGACTCCGAGACTCCACTTCAGTCCCGGGGTTTCCTCCCTCCGCCGCGGGTTACGTTCAGTGCCACGAGCCCCGCGGGTTTGTTCAGAGGATGGGAGGGCATCTGGTGCACGGTTATAAAGGATGGACACAGGGATGGAGAGAGGACAATGGGAGGGCATCTGGCACAGTGGGAGATAGGAGGCTGGGAGGGCATCTGGCACAGTGGGATGTAGGAGGCTGGGAGGGCATCTGGCACAGTGGGAGATAGGAGGCTGGGAGGGCATCTGGCACAGTGGGATGTAGGAGGCTGGGAGGGCATCTGGCACAGTGGGAGATAGGAGGCTGGGAGGGCATCTGGCACAGTGGGATGTAGGAGGCTGGGAGGGCATCTGGCACAGTGGGCGCTCACCTGCTCTGATCGCCCAGACTCACCTGGCTCCGGCTCTGGCTCCGGCTCCGGATCTGTCATTAGAGCCGAGACTCAGACCAGATCCTGAGCTCAACTCTGACGCTGTGGGAACTTTAAGTGTCTTCCAGGTCTAAACCAGAACTAAACCAGAACTAAACCAGAACTAAACCAGGTCTAAACCAGGTCTAAATCAGAACTAAACCAGAACTAAACCAGGTCTAAACCAGGTCTAAATCAGAACTAAACCAGGTCTAAACCAGAACTAAACCAGAACTAAACCAGAACTAAACCAGGTCTAAACCAGGTCTAAATCAGAACTAAACCAGGTCTAAATCAGAACTAAACCAGGTCTAAACCAGGTCTAAATCAGAACTAAACCAGGTCTAAATCAGAACTAAACCAGGTCTAAACCAGAACTAAACCAGGTCTAAACCAGGTCTAAATCAGATCTAAACCAGGACTGAAACAGGACTAAACCAGAACTAAACCAGGTCTAAACCAGGTCTAAATCAGATCTAAACCAGGACTGAAACAGGACTAAACTAGGACTAAACCAGGACTAAAACCAGGACTAAACCAGGACTAAACCAGGACTGAACCAGGTCTAAATCAGATCTAAACCAGGACTAAACCAGGACTAAACCTGCTTTAATCTGTAACTGTCTGGAGGTGGCACGTCTCCTGTATGATTCCATGGAAACAGAAAGTTAAAGCCACACTTTGGAATATTCTCTGGAGCATTGGAGCCAAAGAAACCATGGAAACGCGCAGGAGCAGGCCCTACTCCAGGCCGAATAAGAGTCAGGTTTGTGGAGATGCAAGCCCTGCTCCCACTAATAATAATAATAATAATAATAGTATTAAGAACAGTAAAATAAAGTATGTTTTGGGCTAAAATGTTACATACTGCGGCTTTAAATGAGTTTTTAACCTCATGGTGTTCCTTAGTGATGAGCTCAGAGTTTTACTGTGATTCATTCGTGCTAAAAAGACTAACGATTTAGCCCTGGTTTTAATGGAGAGAACAGAACTGCGCAACTTAAATGTCTCTGTGATCTCTGACTTTATGTGTTTGTGTTCACCTGTCGAGTTCACCTGTCGAGTTCACCTGTCGAGTTCACCTGTCGAGTTCACCTGTCGAGTTCACCTGTCGAGTTCACCTGTCGAGTTCACCTGTCGAGTTCACCTGTCACTGTCACCTGTCTCCTCCGTGCAGATAAATCAATGAGGAGTCTCCAGCCTTTTTCCTCCAGTGAAAAACCTTTTACAAAACCAAAAAATGCCACAGAGACGCGATTGGAAGAAATTTAGTGTAAATATAAGAAAATCAACCTCGGAGGAGCACAGTTAGAGGCCTGTAAAACGTAAACCTTTATTATTTTCAGTGCGCAAAAGTAGGAATCGAAACGGCGTGTGCTAATGAATCCAGTTTTATTTATTCAACACAAAACATACTGATAAGTCCGTCGGTGAGCGGCTTGGGGGAGGCTGCAGGGAGCTGTTTTCGAGGCTCATTCTGTGTTTGTCCGGTCTCTAGTTTAGACCGACACTGTACATCAGGGTTCCCACGGTCCTGGAAATCCTGGGAAACTCACTGAAACGGAAAATGTAATTGTCCAGGCCTGGAAAGGTTATGGAATTTTATCTCTTTCACGCAACTCCAGCGTTCTGTTAAGTTCTCGTGAGGCTGTTCTGATTATTCCCGAACGTCTGCGCATCCGCTCCAGCAGGACAAGCACAATGAAGTTTAAACGCACTGACAGGATTTAGAATGATAAAAACTCTAATATCAAAACATAATGTGAGTGGAAAGTGTTCACATTTCATATTTAGCCCTAAAACTCTGCTCACTTCTACACGTGGAGGTGTCGTAAAGTCATGGAAAACTCACTTTAGGTCATGAAAAAGTCATGGAAAAGTTTTGAAATTTTGTGAGCGAAAAAGAGCGAAGTCCTGGTTTAGTCAGGACTAAACCAGGTCTAAACCAAGACTAAACCGGGCTATACACCAGGATGAACCAGGACTAAACCTGACTAAACCCGACTAAACCCGACTAAACTAGGTCTACACACACTTGTCTCGGACTCGGTCTTGTCTCGGACTCGACTGTGTTTGGACTTGGTCTCGTCTCGGTCTCGAGGTCCGACACTTGGCGAGTGATAAACTGGAGACAGATTTATAAAAACAATGATATATATGAGCCAAAATAACTGTGAAATACCAATAAATGTCGAAACATTACAAAGATGGTCTTGATTTGGTCTCGATGGGCCGTGGTCTTGGCCTTGTGTCAGTCTCGGTCTTTGAAAGTCTTGGTCTTGCTTCGGTCTCGACCCTCAGAGATCTTGCTCTTGTCTCGGCCTTTAAAAGTCTTGGTTTCGCCTTGGTCTCGACCCTCAGAGATCTTGGTCTTGTCTCGGTCTTTAGAAATCTTGGTCTTGCCTCCGTCTCGGTCTTTAAAAGTCTTGGTCTGTTCTTGATCTCGAACCTCAGAGATCTTGGTCTTGTCTCGGTCTCGGCCTTTAAAAGTCTTGGTCTTGTCTCGATCTTAACCCTCAGAGATCTTGGTCTTATCTCGGCCTTTAAATGTCTTGGTCTTGCTTCGGTCTCGACCCTCAGAGATCTTGGTCCTGCCTCCGTCTTGGTCTTTAAAAGTCTTGGTCTTGCCTCTGTCTCAACTCTCAGAGATCTTGGTCTTGCCTCGGCCTCGACCCTCATAGATCTTGGTCTTGTCTCGGTCCCGGGACCCTGTGATCTCGGACAGGTCTTGGTCTCGACTACAGCACTGATATTTAGATTTTAGGGCTGTCAAATCCATTTTTTGGTCATATTAATATTATGTCTTGAAGCCGTTTCCACTGACGCCGGTCGCGTCTTTGGGTTTGGATAACGGCACCGCTTTCGGAGACCTTGAACTCGGTGCCAGTTTTGGTTTCGTGCGGATAGGCCCGGTAATTACGGAGATACGAACCATAAACCGGCAAACTGCTTCGTGGTCCAGCTCGGTTTAAACTTCCCTGCCTGCTCCTGCGTTCGCGGCGCGGACCGGAGCGTGTGTGTGTGTCTGTTATTGGTCTGTAAATGAGCGCGGATACATGCCAGAGCGCTTTACGAGCCGCGTTTGTGAGGTGGCGAGAGATGAAAGGCCGGCGCGAGGCCAAAGAGCAAATGAACCCAAAACACAGCCGGGAAATTACGGCTGCTGTTAAAATCAACACAGAAGGCTGCTCAGTTCCACGGGGTCACACTGCGCTTTAATGTCTCTTTTAATGGTGGGCAGTTTGTTAAAGATTCACCACGGAACTTTTCTGCTGGGAGTTTCTGCAGGAGAATTGATACTCCGGTACTTGATTTGATTTATTGTCAGCTTCGGTTCATCAATATTTTAGTATCGATCCACCATAGATAGACCCAAATTTAGACCCGGTTTAGACCAGGTTTGGATCAGATTTAGTCACACGTTTAGACCATGTTTACATCAGGTCTAGACCCGGTTTAGACCTGGTCTCAGTTCAGTCTGGTTTATTATCCTCTGGCTCCGATGTAGAACAGTCCTCTCATTAATTGAGTTTAGATCCAGGTTTAGACTAAGTTTTGACCTGGTTTAGACCCAGTTTAGACCCGGTTTAGACCCGGTTTAGACCTGGATTAGATCTGGTTTAGAGCTGGTCTGTTTCCTCCCCTCTGGCTCCCCTGTAGAACACTCTTCTCATTCATCCGGTTTAGACCTGGTTTAGACTTGGTTTAGACCCAGTTTAGACCCTTTTTTAGACCCATCTTAGATCCTGTTTAGATCTGGCTTAGACTCTCTTTAGACTTGGTTTAGACCTGGTTTAGACTTTGTTTAGACCTGGTTTAGGCTCAGTTTAGACCCTGTTTATACTTGGCTTAGACCCTCTTTAAATTTGGTTTAGACCTGATTTAGGCCTGATTTAGGCTCAGTCTAGATCCTCTTTAGACCTGGTTTAGACCCTGTTTAGACCTGGTTTAGGCTCAGTTTAGACCCTGTTTATACTTGGCTTAGACCCTCTTTAAATTTGGTTTAGACCTGATTTAGGCCTGATTTAGGCTCAGTCTAGATCCTCTTTAGACCTGGTTTAGACCCTGTTAAGACCTGGTTTAGACCTCGTTTAGGCTCAGTTTAGACCCTGTTTAGACCTGGTTTAGGCCCTGTTTAGCCTTGGTATGGACCTGGTTTAGACCTGTCTTATTCCTGGTTTAGGCCCAATTTAGGCCCTGTTTAGACCTGGCTTAGACCTGGTTTAGACCTGGTTTATTCCTGGTTTAGGCTCGGTTTAGACCCAGTTTAGACCTGGTTTAGACCTGTCTTATTCCTGGTTTAGGCTCGGTTTAGGCCCAGTTTAGACCTGGTTTAGACCTGGTTTAGACCCAGTTTAGACCTGGCTTATTCCTGGTTTAGGCTTGGTTTAGGCCCAGTTTAGACCTGGTTTAGACCTGGTTTAGACCTGGTTTATTCCTGGTTTAGGCCTGGTTTAGACCCTGTTTAGACCCTGTTTAGACCTGGTTTATTCCTGGTTTAGACCCTGTTTAGACCCTGTTTAGACCTGGCTTAGACCTGGTTTACTCCTGGTTTAGGCTCGGTTTAGGCCCTGTTTAGACCTGTCTTAGACCTGGCTTAGACCTGGTTTATTCCTGGTTTAGGCCCGGTTTAGACCCTGTTTAGACCTGGTTTAGACCTGGTTTAGGCTCGGTTTAGGCCCTGTTTAGACCTGGTTTAGACCTGGTTTAGACCTGGTTTAGGCTTGGACCTGGTTTATTCCTGGTTTAGACCCTGTTTAGGCCCTGTTTAGACCTGGCTTAGACCTGGTTTAGACCTGGTTTATTCCTGGTTTAGGCTCGGTTTAGCCCTGGTTTAGTCCTGGTTTAGTCCTGGTTTAGACCCATTTTAGACCTGGTTTAGACCTGGCTTATTCCTGGTTTAGGCTCGGTTTAGGCCCTGTTTAGACCTGGTTTAGACCTGGTTTAGACCTGGTTTAGACCTGGTTTATTCCTGGTTTAGACCCTGTTTAGACCCTGTTTAGACCTGGCTTAGACCTGGTTTACTTCTGGTTTAGGCTCGGTTTAGACCCTGTTTAGACCTGGTTTAGACCTGGTTTAGACCTGGTTTAGACCTGGTTTAGGCCCTGTTTAGACCTGGCTTAGACCTGGCTTAGACCTGGTTTAGACCTGGTTTAGGCTCGGTTTAGGCCCTGTTTAGACCTGGTTTAGACCTGGTTTAGACCTGGTTTAGGCTCGGTTTAGGCCCTGTTTAGACCTGTCTTAGACCTGGCTTAGACCTGGTTTATTCCTGGTTTAGGCCTGGTTTAGACCCTGTTTAGACCCTGTTTAGACCCTGTTTAGACCTGGCTTAGACCTGGTTTACTTCTGGTTTAGGCTCGGTTTAGGCCCTGTTTAGACCTGGTTTAGACCTGGTTTAGACCTGGTTTAGACCTGGTTTATTCCTGGTCTAGGCTCGGTTTAGGCCCTGTGTAGACCTGGTTTAGACCTGGTTTAGACCTGGTCTGGTCCGGCCCTGTTGACTCCTGTGCAGAACACTCGTCTCATTCAGCGTCGTGGAAACAGGGCGTCGTGTTTACTGAACATTACAAAAACACTTTTATGCTGCACATTTTTCTGCAGAATCTGGACTTTGTGAAAACGTGAAGAGTTTCAGACTGAGGTCGCTTCATTTCACCTCAACCTGAAAAACCACAAAAATGTTCGCTATTTATGAGCGAGATCTGCTTTTTAAATCTTTCACTCATGTTCTAACGCGTTTCTTCGTCAACATTAAAGGTTCATTTTGTAACTTTCTGATCCGGTTGTCTCCGAGATGTTCCACAGTGCGCCATTAAAGTCAGTTATAGGTGTTTTTATTGCTCAAAAATGCACGAAAAAAACAAGTTTACAATTTCCAGACACCAGCTTGACTAGCATGCTAACCGCGCACTCACTGGTTGTCAGACAATAAAGTGCTCGTGCAATATATCTGTAATAAGGCACATTTTACTCACATACATAGGGGGAAATGGTGTTGCCATGGTGATGGTTTTAGGTTCTGGTGTGTTTTTGAGGTTTTGGTGTGTTCATTGTTCTTGAGGTTCTGGTGTGTTCTTTGTTCTTGAGGTTTTGGTGTGTTCTTTGTTCTTGAGGTTTTGGTGTGTTCTTTGTTCTTGAGGTTTTGGTGTGTTCTTGAGGTTTTGGTGTGTTCTTGAGGTTTTGGTGTGTTCTTGAGGTTTTGGTGTGTTCTTGAGGTTTTGGTGTGTTCTTGAGGTTTTGGTGTGTTCTTTGTTCTTGAGGTTTTGGTGTGTTCTTTGTTCTTGAGGTTCTGGTGTGTTCTTGAGGTTTTGGTGTGTTCTTGAGGTTTTGGTGTGTTCTTGAGGTTCTGGTGTGTTCTTGAGGTTTTGGTGTGTTCTTGAGGTTTTGGTGTGTTCTTGAGGTTTTGGTGTGTTCTTGAGGTTTTGGTGTGTTCTTTGTTCTTGAGGTTTTGGTGTGTTCTTTGTTCTTGAGGTTCTGGTGTGTTCTTGAGGTTTTGGTGTGTTTTTGAGGTTTTGGTGTGTTCTTGAGGTTTTGGTGTGTTCTTGAGGTTCTGGTGTGTTCTTTGTTCTTGAAGTTTTGGTGTGTTCTTGAGGTTTTGGTGTGTTCTTGAGGTTTTGGTGTGTTCATTGTTCTTGAGGTTTTGGTGTGTTCTTTGTTCTTGAGGTTTTGGTGTGTTCTTGAGCTTTTGGTGTGTTCTTGAGGTTTTGGTGTGTTCTTGAGGTTTTGGTGTGTTCTTGAGGTTTTGGTGTGTTCTTGAGGTTTTGGTGTGTTCTTTGTTCTTGAGGTTCTGGTGTGTTCTTGAGGTTTTGGTGTGTTCTTGAGGTTTTGGTGTGTTCTTTGTTCTTGAGGTTTTGGTGTGTTCTTTAGGTTCTGGTGTGTTCTTTGTTCTTGAGGTTTTGGTGTGTTCTTTGTTCTTGAGCTTTTGCTGTGCTCACGGGCAGCTCAGACAGGACTGACAGCAGTGACGGGATCAGAGTGGGATTCGGCGGGATTACGCCGTTCTGTTTGTAATGAAGCTTTGTGTTAATCTCTAACCTCACACCACATGGGCTCAGACTGAATGAGTGTGAGGGTGGCCTGGGGTTACCAAAACTAGGGCCCGATGGATATGGATTTTGTTGCGGCCGATATGATACCGAAAAAATGAGAGTTGGAGCTGCCAATACAATCCCTGATATATTCTTCTCCCTCTTTACGTCATATTTAAAGACAGTAGTTCGGCCTAATAGTGTTTTTGTATGATATTCTACCAGTAAAGAAAGTGCTGTAAGTAAACTACCGCTATTAGCTTTTATCGCTAAATGCGTGTGCGCCGCGGTAATTAATGATCTGCTAAATGCCTATAATTCACACTTCTATTCACAGCTCATTTCCATATCAGTGCGTGTCCAATAACATATGTACGGCCTCTATAGTCACTTTACAGTCGCTAACAGAAGAGAAAACAGCCTGTTTACGTGTGCGAGCTACAGCAGCTAATCGCTAACCAATAACCGATAATATTGACCAACCGATATATTTCGTCAGGCCCTAAACAAAAGTATTGAAAATCAGATTGTAACTGATATTAAAACTAGTATATAAAACTAGATACTCATTTGAGCAGGGATCAGTACTAAAGAAGTCTCTTTCACAGGACAGAATTAAACCTTTTCCTGGATGGTTTTAGAATGACCTTGAGCTGCATCAGAACAAGTGCTGATCCTCTGCAGCTTTGTCATCAATATCCCCTGGGGGCCGAGTCCTGCACGGGTCCATTTTGGAGCCCCGTCTGCACCCGCCCAGCACAGCACCACACCCGCCCCTCAACCCGTGATTATGTCAAAGTTAAATCCGCACCCGCCCGGACCCGTTTCCCGCGATAAACCGCACAAGAGCATTTGAACTGAAGCACTTTATTTGTTTCAATGCGCCTCTAGACGAACAACGTGACTCTAGATGAGGAGGGAATAAGCGGTTTGAATAGGCAATAGCATTAGCCAACAGCTTTTTAGCCCTATGTTCCCTCAGCCCTATGTTCCCTCAGCTCCAGGTCCTGGTGCAAAGGACCTTAGGTTGAAATGACTCTGAATCATCTCTTTAATCACTGTATAAAAATAAAAATGACTTGAATGAGTTTAATTTGAAAAAAAAAAAAAAGTTAGAAATAAGAAAAATCTTGAGGAATGAGGGAGCTTAGAGCTGAGGGAACAGATGAGGGAACATAGGGCTGAGGGAACAGATGAGGGAACATAGGGCTGAGGGAACATAGAGCTGAGGGAACATAAGGCTGAGGGAACATAGAGCTGAGGGAACATAGAGCTGAGGGAACATAGAGCTGAGGGAACATAGAGCTGAGGGAACATAGAGCTGAGGGACCATAGATGAGGGAACATAGGGCTGAGGGAACGTAGAGCTGAGGGAACATAGGGCTGAGGAAATATAGATGAGGGAACATAGGGCTGAGGAAATATAGATGAGGGAACATAGGGCTGAGGAACATAGGGCTGAGGGAACATAGAGCTGAGGGAACGTAGAGCTGAGGGAACATAGAGCTGAGGGAACGTAGAGCTGAGGGAACTTAGTGCTGAGGGAACATAGGGCTGAGGGAACATAGGGCTGAGGAAATATAGATGAGGGAACATAGCACTGAGGAAACATAGATGAGGGAACATAGGGCTGAGGGAACGTAGAGCTGAGGGAACATAGGGCTGAGGAAATATAGATGAGGGAACATAGGGCTGAGGAAATATAGATGAGGGAACATAGGGCTGAGGGAACGTAGAGCTGAGGGAACATAGGGCTGAGGAAATATAGCTGAGGGAACATAGGGCTGAGGGAACATAGAGCTGAGGGAACATAGAGCTGAGGGAACATAGAGCTGAGGGAACAGATGAGGGAACATAGAGCTGAGGGAACATAGAGCTGAGGGAACATAGAGCTGAGGGAACATAGAGCTGAGGGAACAGATGAGGGAACATAGAGCTGAGGGAACATAAGGCTGAGGGAACATAGAGCTGTGGGAATATCGGGCTGAGGAACTGGAATATGGAATATCGGGCCCGATATTCCATCGGGCTGAGGAATATCGGGTTCAGGACTGACCCCTGAACAGGAAATATCTCTTACTGGAAAATGTAAAAATGGGAAAGGTACAAACCTGAGGCAAAGCGACTGAGCAGGATGGTGTTCGTCAGGGCCTAAGTTTGAAATACGACCCACATGTGTCCTTAAGTCCCATTATATCACGTGACTAAGGAAAAGCAAATAGGTCTGACCCCTTTTCGGGAAGTCACTCACCTTTTTTTTTGTTGAAAATCAAACTCCTAAACAGAATCAGCGATGCTCGTACTGATCACGGGCTCCTGAAAATGTCAAACTTTCTTGCCTGTTTGCTAATGTGTTGTGTCGCCATGGTAACTGCTGAACGTCCCACCAATAGAGGCACAGCCAGAGCACCCCCAGGGCATCAGTAAGAGCACATGGACCAGTGTCGGAATCGGAATCGAGTCTGTTCCTTAGTAGCGAAACAGTTTGAAATGTTAGTGTGGTGACAGCACGAACATGTGTTATACGGGCGGTAGAGCGCTTGTCTAATCACCAGGAGGTCAGAGGTTCGAATCCCCGTCAGTTTCTCATCGTTGTGATAAAATCGATCAGTTTTGTCTTTGTGAAAAACTCTAAATGAAAGATCCTCGTGTGGATTCTGAGAGTGGCTGTGGTGCAGCAGGCCTCGCCGCCTCCTGCGGTGTGGAGGTGGCTCTGGCCTTTAGCCGTCTCCCGGGAGCGCAAAGACTTCTGGGAAAAATGCAGGTCGTACAGGAGAGCGGGAGGGCATCAGGGCTAATCGTCATAGCTGTTTTTATGTTGAAATACTCAAGGAAAAATTGAGTTCTCCTGAGATGCACTTTCACGAGGGGGAAAAAAGCAGAGTTTTACTTTTTGCCGATTCTGTTTTGCGTTTATCCAACAGTAACAGAAAAATAAGTGAACAGTTTAAAGCTGTTATGCCGTTAAAAGTCTAAAATCTGTACGTTTCCATGGAGATGTTATTGCTTTGCCTGGAATATTCCACAGTATTACATTCACCTCTATCGTGCATTTGTTAAAGCACAGGTTTTTTTTGCTCAAAAACACCTTGAAAAACCTGTATTTTTACTGTGAGCGGCGTCGCCTCTCCACTGATCTGACCTGTAAGTTGGGCTGGAAGCGTCATCTTCTTGTGTCTATGAGGTTTAATGCCATACTGTGGAACATTGTAGGCAAAACAAGCAAGAGACGAGGCGTCGGAAAAGTTATATAGTGAACTTTTAAAAAACATCTAATATTTTTTTTATGATTTTAATAATTAATACGTGTAACAACTAATATTTTAAAATAATTTATAGGCTTAATAATGTAGTTCAATAATTTCATTTGAACAATTTAATTTGAATTAAAAAAACGTCTAATGGACTGGGGTTGTCAAAACTATTGAAAATCAGATGCTAATTGATACTAAACCTAGTCTCGACTCTAAACTCTCATGTGAGTCGTCAAACTTGCAAACGCCTCAGAGAAGAAAAAGGCGACAGTGTTCGGCGGTGGTGAACCGCGGGTGGACGACCTCCGTAATGAACATTCAGGGTCGGTCAGAGTTCGAGTCGTCGCCCCAGAGCTCAAGGCAGAGCATCGGGCTAAAGTTTGGGGCTAATGACAAGCTGTAAGGTCCCAACCTAAACTCGCTGACAGACTGTGTCCTTACGTGGCAAGAGAAATGTTTAACTTTAGCACGACAATCAGACAATGCTGGAAATTAACATTACAACAAGCAGCGTTAGATTAGTGAGACCAGACGTCCCTATTTCCTCAGGACAGTCCCATTTCTGAGCCCTGTGCCCCCTGTCCCAGCAGATTTATCCAAAACCACTGATTTGTCCCAGTTTTATACAAGAAATGTCCCAGATGTCCCTATTTTTGACCAATTTGTTACCTGCCAACATTAAATAGAGGCGTAAAGTGCCATTTCATTAGGTAAAAAGTAGAAAAGCTGCTTAAAAATGACCAAAACACAAAGAAAATGTGACTGTACTGACTCACATGTTTATCGTGAATGAGCCGAGTGCAGAACAATTTTCCTTAATTACACACTTGTTTCACAATTTTATTATTATGAGCCACCACAAACCGGGGATGTCCCAGTTTTTGATTTTGAAAATCTGGTCGCCCTACGTTAGATGGGTAGAAAGTTTACTGTGTTGCTACCAACAGATATTCCAGCATCAGATGCACTTGTATTGTTTGTGTTATTTGAGTCAAGCAAAGAAATATGTTATTTTTGCTCCAAAAAGACTGACTTACCTCGAGGCTGGCGGACAGGGTCGACTCAAGGTCAGGGTGATAAGACCCAGTCCCAGTTCTGAGCCCTGTGTCCCCTGTCCCAGCAGATTTATCCAAAACCACTGATTTGTCCCAGTTTTATACAAGAAATGCCCCAGGTGTCCCTATTTTTGACCAATCTGATCCCTGCCAACAGTAAATAGAGGCATAAACTGAGATTAGTTTAGGTAAAATGCAGAAAAGCTGCTTAAAAACGACTAAAACACAAAGAAAATGTGACTTTACTGACTCACATTAGTGCAGAACAGTTTTCTTTAATTACGCACTCGTTTTACAATATTATTATTATCACCCACCACAAACCAGGGCTGTCCCAGTTTTCTATTTTGAAAATCTGGTCTCCCTATTAAGGAAAGATGAAAGAAAGAAAACTATTTGAGAATGTATTTTTTTTTTGCGTTTAAAAAAATTTATAATTCACTCGTAAATAAATGGGATGAGAAACGACGTCGGCGATCGAGTCTTTTGGGCTTTTGTGCAGTGGGAAATCAGCAGAGGGAAGTGTGAGGTGCTTATAAAGTTGTTTTCTAACGTTTCCAGACACTAATGAGTGAACCAGGCAGAGCGTTTTGTTTGTTAGACTCGTGGCTGTTGTCAGATGGGTTAAAGTGAAGTTCAGAACTTGCCCCCATCACTACACTAGTTTGTCGTCTTGACAGACTCACTGCCACAGTGAGATCTCCACCGAGGAAACACTGATCTGTGCCGTTTTTTGGCTTCTGACAGAATTACCCCACCTCTAGAAACGGACTTTAGCTTCAAACGTGCCGGAGTTCAGCTTTAATGTTGAAAAATCACACTCTCTTATCTAAAGAAAGAGTGTTTTTTAAATTATCGTTGTGCTATTGGACTGAATATTGAGTCTATTCCTTCATATCAAAGCGTACAGTTTTAGTACCGTGACAACACTATAACGGACACACAATGTTCTACTATTTGCTTCTTTTCGGGCTTGTTTATTATGCCGTTTTTCGAGGGCTTAGTCACTTGTTTTGGTCTGAAAACCTGGCGACCCTGGAGGTGCCGGTAACTCGAGCCCCGGAGGACGTACGCGGCCCCGTTCGCGCGCCTGCGAATCGGAGCCGGATTACGCCGGATTCTTTGACGGTGACTCCGGTGTTTTTAGTGCGGCAGAAACACACACGCCGCCACCTGCTTCTCGCCGATAACCCGTCATTATCGCGGCGTTACTTCAGGAGAATGCGCTCTGCTGTTCGGCGAGTGAAGACACGGCTGAACGTGCGGATTGTAAATATTGTCGTGTTCATTCGCAGCAAACACAACAACAAATGACTGCTTTAAAGAGGAGGTAAAGGCTGATTAGAGGTTCTGGAACTTTCTACCATGTTGTAATGTTGTTCCCTCGTCAAAAACAGACCAGAAGTGTTTTTTTTACACGTCTTCTGTGCACGTTTGAGTAATTTAGGGATCTTTCCTGGGCCCTATTCGAACCACATATACGTCACTTATGCTTCCACGCGGTAATTCTCCATAAATATACAAAAACATGACACAAAACAATCCGTGTGTTGTTCGTTCACTCGTTTTTCTATATAAAACCAAAAATAAATCGAAAAAATAATTTTCTTCATTATTTGTCTCCAAAACCAAATGGATAATGATTTGTTTTTTCAGTTTCTGATTTTGTGTTTAAATGAATAATGGAAAAAAACAGATAATGGCCAGAACTGAACCAGAACTGAACCAGGACTAAACCAGAACTGAACCAGGACTAAACCAGGTCTAAACCAGGACTAAACCAGAACTGAACCAGGTCTAAACCAGGTCTAAACCAGAACTGAACCAGAACTGAACCAGGTCTAAACCAGGACTAAACCAGAACTGAACCAGGACTAAACCAGGTCTAAACCAGGACTAAACCAGGACTAAACCAGAACTGAACCAGGACTGAGCCAGGACTAAACCAGGACTAAACCAGGACTGAACCAGGACTAAACTAGGACTGAGCCAGGACTAAACCAGGACTAAACCAGGACTGAACCAGGACTAAACTAGGACTGAGCCAGGACTAAACCAGGTCTAAATCCTCCTTCCGATACTCAATTTCAGACCTGGTATAGTCCTGGTTCAGTCCTGGTTTAGACCTGGATTAGCCCTGGTTCAGTCCGGATTTAGTCCTGGTTTAGACCTGGTTTAGACCTGGTTCAGTCCTTGTTTAGCCCTGGTTCACTCCTGGTTCAGTCCTGGTTTAGACCTGGTTCAGTCCTGGTTTAGTCCTGGTTTAGACCTGGTTTAGACCTGTTTTAGACCTGGTTTATACCTGGTTCAGTCCTGGTTTAGACCTGGTTTAGACCTGGTTTAGTCCTGGTTTAGACCTGGTTTAGTCCTGATTTAGTCCTGGTTCAGTCCTGGTTTAGACCTGGTTCAGTCCTGATTTAGTCCTGGTTCAGGCCTGGTTTAGACCTGGTTTAGACCTGGTTTAGTCCTGGTTTAGTCCTGGTTTAGACCTGGTTTAGTCCTGGTTTAGTCCTGGTTTAGTCCTGGTTTAGACCTGGTTTAGACCTGGTTTAGTCCTGGTTTAGCCCTGGTTCAGTCCGGATTTAGACCTGGTTTAGACCTGGTTTAGACCTGGTTCAGTCCTTGTTTAGCCCTGGTTCACTCCTGGTTCAGTCCTGGTTTAGACCTGGTTCAGTCCTGGTTTAGTCCTGGTTTAGACCTGGTTTAGACCTGTTTTAGACCTGGTTTATACCTGGTTCAGTCCTGGTTTAGACCTGGTTTAGTCCTGGTTTAGTCCTTTGTCAGTCCTTGTTTAGCCCTGGTTCAGTCCTGGTTTAGTCCTGGTTCAGTCCTGGTTTAGCCCTGGTTTAGTCCTGGTTTAGACCTGGTTTAGACCTGGTTTAGTCCTGGTTTAGTCCTGGTTTAGACCTGGTTTAGTCCTGGTTTAGTCCTGGTTTAGTCCTGGTTTAGACCTGGTTTAGTCCTGGTTTAGTCCTGGTTTAGTCCTGGTTTACTCCTGGTTTAGACCTGGTTTAGACCTGGTTTAGACCTGGTTTAGTCCTGGTTTAGTCCTGGTTTAGACCTGGTTTAGTCCTGGTTTAGTCCTGGTTTAGTCCTGGTTTAGACCTGGTTTAGACCTGGTTTAGTCCTGGTTTAGACCTGGTTTAGTCCTGGTTTAGTCCTGGTTTAGTCCTGGTTCAGTTGTTTTGTGCTGTTATGAACATTATTGGAATATTTTGTTCATTAAAAACATAAAGACAAAACCTAAACTAAATGGGCCAAAAATGGACTTAATGAGTAAATTTTTGGCCCATTACTGAGGGATAAATCTGGATCTGGAGAGTCTCGGTTGTTTTGTTAAGCAGTAATCGGACAGTTTGTGCGTCGTCTTCAAATCTCTTGACTCTCGTCTCTGCTCCTCAGGATTCGTATCACTCCCATCGACCGAAGGAAAAACTTCACTCCGAGAGCAACAACAACGAAAACTCAGTCCCCAAAGACTTCGACAGCGTGGACAGCAACAGCAACCTGGGCCCGCGCCCGCCGCTCAAAATCAAACCGGACAAGGCGCAAGGCATGCTGGGAAAATCCAACAACGAAGTCCTCAAGTACCCGGTGGTCCAGCCTAAAGGGGCACGCGACAAAAACCACGGCCAGAAATCCCCCAGGCCGACCGCCCCGGCTGCGAACGTGTCCGCCAACGTCCCGGCGAAGGGGGCGAAGGAGGAGGGGCCGGGGTCCAAGATGGCGTCCAGCGCGGTGCAGCCGGGAGGAGGCGCGGGGGGCAAGAAGGAGCCGCAGTGCGAGATTAGCGGGAAGGAGGCGATTTCTGCGCTGTCCAGAGCCCGGAGCAAAGAGTGCAGACAGCAGATCGTGGAGGTGTACTGCAAACACAAGCAGAGGGCGCTCATGCCAGAGAGAGTGCCGCGCTACTGCCCTGTCGACGGTAAGAGAGTCTGACTAAACACCGAGATTATGCAAATGTTACGAGTGTTAAGTAGGGATCGTACGGTCAGAGGTCTCAATAATATCATGGAGCATCACAACAGATCGAATCCCGAGTCTCTTTGCTTAAATGAACAGTTCTGATGCAGAAATAGCTAAAAAAAAAACAGAGGGAACTACATAGACCATGATCCTTTGCTCCGTTTCAGTGCAGACGACATGAAGAAATAACTGTTCTAAGCACTTTTACATCTTCATTCTGTGGATTAAGTCTTGTGAAGCATTTTTAGAGGAAAAAGTCGCAGATTCACAGTTTTATATTGTAATAAATCTGGTTCGGTGAGATGTTTATGGTGAAAATATCGTCCAGAGAGATTTGGATTTCGTTCCGTCTCTAATGACAATAAATGTTGCGCCAAATGATATAATAAAGCATTTTAGAGTCAGTCTGTAGAGTATCGTAATATCCTGAGTTTTCCCTCGATATCGCAATAAATATCGCACCGTGAGGTTCAGACCGTGACTGTATCGTGTCGTGAGACGTGGATATCATTACACCCCTAAAATACACAATAAGGTGTTTAAAAGAGACACAATAAATGCACTGACAGGATTTAGAATGTTAAAAACTATAATACAAAACCATAAGGTGAGAGGAAAAGGTTCACATTTCATATTTAGCCCTAAAAAGCTCAATTCTACACATGTTGGTTCGGTAAAGTCATGGAAAATTCACTTTAAGTCATGGAAAAGTTTTGAGAACTCTGTAGATTCGACCTCTACAAACACGTCCTGAAATGTTCCTGTGTGTCAGATGCCCTCCCTGTGTCTCTGGGGTCTTACTCTGTGTTAAAGCTGCTGATCCTGTAGTTTCGACCTCTACAAACCTCTCCTCCTTCACTGCAAAAAAGGCCTATCAATAAAAGGTAAAAATGCCCTATTTTAAGTGACATTTTCTGCCAGTGCAGTAAGAAATTTCCACTTACCAAGTTTTCTTAAAACAAGACGAAATACGAAACAGAAAACACGAGTTTCAAGTGTTTATGGCAAGATTTTTCACCTTATTGGTTTGAGGAGGAAGCGGATTCCACGAAATATGGTGTATGAATGTGTGTGTGTGAATGAGTGAATTCTTCCCTGATGCTAAAATTTAAGATATAAACACTTAAATCTCTCAGAAAATCACTTAAAAGTAGTGAAATCATCTGTCTGTGCAGCAAGATCATTTTACTTGACAAGCGTCAGGACGAGTAAGTCGATAATAAATCTGAAAACAACATGAAGAACCTGATTTAAGTTTTAAAATCTCGTCCGGATCAGAGAAATGTTCAGCGTGCGTTGAAGGTGGAGGAGCGCTGTGTAAAAATATCACCACTTACCACATTTTTAGCTCTGACCAGTCACGTTTTACCCTCGAGCAAGACACTTCCTCCACTTTATTCCACTTGGTCTGAATGTGGTGGAGAGGCTGGATCGGCGTCCTCGCTAAGGTTTAACTTAAGACAATAGTTAAACGACGGTAAAATCACCCACAAACGTTTAAAGACGGCAACAATCAGCCCGCGGGGGAGGGGGGGGGGTCCTTTTGCAGTGCACTCGCCCGTTCATGCATTAGTGCTGGTGAAACGGTCGTGTTCAGAAGCGACGGTGACCCGAGCTCCGCGCTGAAGCTGCTGTTTTTCAAACCCCTAATTTGCGGTGTGAGTTCTGTGATATTTTCTGCGTCGCTAACGTGAAAGAAGAATTCGGGGGTCTCGTGTGAACCGGTCCAACCATAGAAACAAATGAAAGGCTTAAAGAGGCATCGCGCTCGTCTTTATGAAAGGCCTTCGACTGGCCTCCGCGTCTCTGTAAGTCAAACTCCCCGACTGGTTATAATGGGTACCTTGCCTGCTCTGCCTGTACTTTTAGTGGTTCTGCTGGTATTCATTTCGAGTGACCAAAGTAACCAAAAGTACAGGCTGAACCAGGGTTTTAAAGCTAAATTAATACAGGTATTAAAGGCGGTGCACTTAAAGAGGGCGGATTGTGCAAAGTCATCTTCCCGGAGCGTCGTTATAACGTCGTTCCCTCGTCAGAAACGCCCGAAGGGGTTTGAGATGACAGGATCCGTGCGTGTTTGAGTGATCTGACCAGCTTTTCCCATCTTTTCCCGTCACCCAAGCTCCCGCACGGCAGCTCTCCATAGAAACGCACAAAAACATGACGCGAAACAATCAAAATGCAACCGATTCAGATTCAAATACCGTCTAAAACGTTACTACATACTAATAACATACAGTTAATCAGTTCAAATACTGTCCCGCTTTAACTGTGGCTTTTAACTGTGTGTTTTAATCGTATTTAGTTTGTTTATGTTGTTGTAAGACGACCTCGGGTGTCCGGAAAGGCGCCGAATAAATAAGTTTCATTAGCGAAAGGAGGGAATAATCAGAGCGACTGTATTTATGAACGGACATTAGGGGTGTAACGATAATATCCAAGTCTCACGGTACGATATGAAGCTCACGGTACGATGTTTATTGCGATATCGTGGGAAAGCTCACGATATTACGATATTCTACAGAATAATAAGACTGAGATTCTAAAACGCTTTGTCCAGTCATTTGGTGCAACATTTATTGTCATTAGGGACGGAACGAAATCCAAATCTGTCTGTACCAGTTCTTTCTTTGTTCTTTTCGCTTTTTCTTTTTCATTTGTTAGTTTTTGCCTTTGTTCGTTCTTTTTTCTTTTTATTCATGAGTTATTTCATTTGCTCTTTTTATTATTTTTATTGTTCTTTCTTACTTTCGCTTGTTCTTTCATTCTTCCTTTCTTTCTCCTTCTTTCTTTTTCGCTTCTTTTGTTCGCTCGCTCATATTCCACATACATCTCGCTGTACTATATTTATTACAATATTTTGTGGAGGAATCTGTGATGTTTTCTCGAAAAAATGCTTCACAAGACTTAATAATCCACAGAATGAAGATGTAAAAGTGCTTAGAACAGTTATTTCTTCATGTCGTCTGCACTGAAACGGAGCAAAGGATCATGGTCTATGTAGTTCCTCTCTGGGTTTTTTTAGCGATTTCTGCATCAGAACTGTTCATTTAAGCAAAGACACTTGGGATTCGATATATTGTGATGCTCCACGATATTATTGAGAGACTTTTGACTATACGATATCATCAGATTTACGCCATTGTTACAGATGCCGCTAATGGACACAGCTAATCCACTAGTCGCTGGCTCCAATTCACTTCCTGTTGAAAGAGCGCCACCTTCTCTGTCACTGCTGCTGTGGCCTCGTCATGTGGGTCTTAGGATGTTTGTATTAACCTGCTCTACATAAATAAAATACACACATATATATATAGGCTTCCAGCATTTGTAAGATTGGTAAAGTATCGGATTAGTCGATTAAGCGATAATTGATCATTAAGAGTTTCTTCGATCACGTTCATTTTAATGGACAAACTGAATGTCGGTGTCTGTGTAACGTAGCCTGAGGAGTCGAGGTCTGAGCACAAACTCTGGAGCCTCACAGTCCCACGTCTCGGCTCTGGCTCCTTGGAGATCACTATATTCCTCAGAGTGCATTTACCTGCACATCAGTGTCCCGGGTATGAGCGTTTTTTTTTTTTTTTTTTCAGTTTCACATGATTACGCAGCATCTCCAGCGCGACATACGCACAGAACAGACTCAGCATCAGCAGAACATCCTCTGTCACAGGGAGAACACTCATATTCACTGAGTCACAGAGAGAACACTCATATTCACTGAGTCACAGAAAGAACACTCATAATCACTGAGTCACAGAGAGAACACTCATATTCACTGAGTCACAGAGAGAACACTCATATTCACTGAGTCACAGAGAGAACACTCATATTCACTGAGTCACAGAGAGAACACTCATAATCACAGAGTGACAGAGAGAACACTATAATACAGTGAGTCACAGAGAACACTCATATTCACTGAGTCACAGAGAGAAAACTCATATTCACTGAGTCACAGAGAGATCACTCATTCACTGAGTCACTGAGAGAACACTCATATTCACTGAGTCACAGAGAGAACACTCATATTCACTGAGTCACAGAGAGAACACTCATAATCACTGAGTCACAGAGAGAACAGTCATAATCATTGAGTCACAGAGAGAACACTCATATTCACTGAGTCACAGAGAGAACACTCATATTCACTGAGTCACAGAGAGAACACTCATATTCACTGAGTCACAGAGAGAACACTCATATTCACTAAGTCACAGAGAGAACACTCATATTCACTGAGTCACAGAGAGAACACTCATATTCACTGAGTCACAGAGAGAACACTCATATTCACTAAGTCACAGAGAGAACACTCATATTCACTAAATCACAGAGAGAACACTCATATTCACTGAGTCACAGGGAGAACACTCATATTCACTGAGTCACAGACAGAACACTCATATTCACTGAGTCACAGACAGAACACTCATATTCACTGAGTCACAGAGAGAACACTCATATTCACTGAGTCGAGTCCTTTAGTCCTACAGAAGCTGAAGCATCAGTGCACAAACTGTTTTTTTCAGCGCTATACTGTATGCAAATGTGACCAAATGTGCACAAAGCTGCATTAAACACATTATAATCAAGTGAAAAAAGTTTATTGTCAAATTTTCATATTCACATATGAAAAATTATATTACGTTTCTCATTCTCAATTAAAGCTAAATTAATTAATAACAAAATGAAAGAAAAGTTTAAAGTTGTTCTTGGGGACACAGCCTGGTGTGTAGAGGGAATGTCAGGGCTGTTTCTATTTTATTCCAGGTTTATTAAATATATTTTTTTGTGCTTAGGCATTTGTAAGATTGGTGAAGTATCGGTATCGGCAAATACAGAAATGATTGTACTCGTACTCGTATTGTTTTTGTTTTTTTAAGTTTCATCCCTGCTTAGTCCGCTCCTTTATACAGTCTGTGCTCTCGCCCCCGTCTGGGACTATGACACCACCACTTTCTAGGACCTGTGAGGGTGAAGCCTCAGACGCACCGTCCGCTCCCTGTTTCTCTGGGTTATTTGCGGAAAAAGGCTGAGTTAGTCTGAATCGCCATGGGAACCGCCCCAGGGCAGTTTGGGTAATGATATGATTGCAGGAGCCTGTGTACAGTGTGTGCCACCCAGACAGCCGGGAGGGCAGACCGGGCCCGGGCCTTACCAGAGCCCCCATCAGACCCGGCGTGGGGCTCTTTGGGACCCGGTTTAGTCCCGGTTTGGTTCTGGTTTAGTCCTGGTTTAGACCCGCTTTGATCTTTGCCTTAGGCCTGCGTCCGTGGCTTTGAGCGCAGTGTCCAGTGTCATTACGCCCCTGCTCCTGTCTGGACTCCTCGGATGACTCCTCATTATCCTCCTCCCCGGACTTCCCTCCCGTCCTGTGTCCCTGTGCGTCAGATGCCCTCCCGTCCTCCTGTATCGTTGTAGTGTCGGCTGAGCTGGGGGCAGACCACATGTCTCTAGTTAAATATAGCGGGAGTAAACTTCTCTCTCCTCCTCCTCTTTCTCTCTCTTTCTTTCTCTTTCTTTCTGCAGGTAAAGTGAGCGTGAACGTGCACTGGGAGGAGGGTGCGTCGGATGCCCTCCCGTCGTCCCCGGTCAGAGTGGCCTTCGTGCTGGTCGTCCACGGCAGAGCGTCTCGACAGTTCCACAGACTCTTTAAGGCCATTTACCACACCTCCCACTACTACTACATCCACGTGGACCAGGTGGGCAGCAGGGGGCGCTCTCGCCCACAAACCCCTCGCTTAGATTTAGTCGGTTTAGTTCTTTACGGTCGCTGCTGGTTTTGGTCAAGTCCGCGTGACCGTTTCTGCCGTAATGTGCCGTTAAACGCTGAGATTTTGACGTTAATGCAGATGAATAAGTCCTGACTCGTGCAGCGTTTACAGTGAGTCAGGATTTACTTATCAACACTTGAAATATTTATTTATTCATCGACCTTTTTTCAACAAGGTTAAAGCCTCGTTCAGTTCAGTCTCTGTTTTCTGACGGCGACTTGAGCCAAACGGACCAAAGCTCATGTGATAAAAACAAAAGTCTGAAAGACATTTACACTGTTTAACCATAATGTCTCTGCATCTCTCCGTCTTCCTGCCATTTCTCCTTTTCTCTCTGTCTCTCTCCCCCTCTTTCTCTCTGTCTCTTTCTCTCTCTCTCTTTCTCAATCTCTCTCTTTTTCTTTCTTTCTTTCTCTTTCTCTGTCTCTCCTGCTCTCTCTTTCCTTCTCTCTCTCTTTCTCTCTCTCTCCCTCTCTCTTTCCCCTCTCTCTCCCTTCTCTTTCTCTCCCTCCTTCTCTCTCTCTTTCCCTCTCTCCCTCATCTCTCTTTCTTTCTCTCTTTCTTTGTCCCATTTTTCTGTCTCTTTCTGTACCTCTCTCCTTTCTCTCTCTGTGTCTCTTTCTCTGTCTCTCCTTCTCTCTGTGTGTCTCTCTCTCACCCTCTCTTTCTCTTTCTCTCTCTCTCTTCTCTGTATGTCTCTCTCCCATTTCTCTCCCTCATCTCTCTTTCTTTCTCTCTTTCTTTGTCCCATTTTTCTGTCTCTTTCTGTACCTCTCTCTCCATCTCTTTCTCATTCTTTCTCTCTCTTTGTCTCTCTCTCTGTATGTTTCTCTCCCATTTCTCTCCCTCTCTCTCTTTTTCAATCTCTCTCTTTCTTTCTTTCTTTCTTTCTCTCTGTCTCTCCCGCTCTCTCTTTCCCTCTCTCCCTCATCTCTCCTTCTCTCTCTGTGTGTGTCTCTCTCCCATTATCTGTCTCCGTCTCTCCCTCGCTCTCTCTCTGTCCCATTTCTCTGTCTCTTTCTGTATCTCTCCCTCCCTCCTCTCTCCCTCCTCTCTCCCTCTCTCCCTCCCTCCCTCCTCCCTCTCTCCTTCCCTCCGTCAGAGGTCAGACTTCCTGCACAGGGCGGTGCTGCTCTTGGCCGACAAATACCCGAACGTGCGAGTGACGTCGTGGCGCATGGCGACGATCTGGGGCGGGGCCAGTCTGCTCTCCATGTACCTGCGCAGCATGGACGACCTGCTCAAGATGGCCGACTGGTCCTGGGACTTCTTCATCAACCTCAGCGCTGCGGACTACCCCATCAGGTGAGCGCGGGGCCGTTTATGCGACTGTAAATGCACATGACAAACCCGCCAACCACATTTTCAACATTAAAAACTGGGACGTCCCTGTTTTTTTCTTTATGGTCTTATTTATTTATACAGGGACAGTACGAAACAAACACTGACCAAAAGGAAAGAGGCTTGTACCAGGTTATAGAAACGCTCTTTTCCACCTGTCGTCCCTCGGCAGGTTGATGCAAAAACGTACAGACAGTAGAATTAAATGGATCAATGAACATGTCAGACTCACATTTTACCCATGTTCACTGTTGTTATACGTTTTACTTTACTGTCACTAATTCCATGTGAAAATGTAAATATGTCTGAATGTTTGGTGACCCGGGGACACTCCGTAACTCCAGTGTCTCTGTGCGGCAGGACAGGACCAACACAGGCGAATATGAACTGACTTCAAACTAAATTCACTTATTTACTAGATTAAAAACTACAGCACTTTAAAATCGCTGAATGCACTTTAACCTTTACCTGCACTTTAGAAAACAGGCGCTTTACACCCTGAGTGACTGGGATTCTGACGACTTGTAGAACTGTTTAACTGTCGTTTGTTTTGCACTGTCCTCAATGTCGAGACACTAAATTAAATTAGCTTGTACGCTAACTTCGGCACATTTACACGTGTATTTTTGTACTGATGTTCATTAGGAGTGCGTTGTCTCTTGAATAAGTAAATAAAATAAATAAATAAAATGAATATACTGACATTTAATTTACAAAACAGTTGATCCGCTTCTGAATCAAACATGAATAAAACCAGTTTGAGCCACACACACCAAAGCACTCTCCTCTTGAGGTGGATGGAGCGGTTCGTGTGCTTTTTTCTTCGGTGGTTAGTTATAATAAATGAGTGAAACAAGTGCATAAACACGGAAAACTGTTCTGCAGAGACCGTTCGTGACTAACAGGAGTCGGTATAGGCACATTTTCTTGGTGTTTTGGTCGTTTTTAAGCAGCTATTCCGTATTTTCCCCTAAACAAATGAAGCGCTGCAACACTGAGTCGCGCAACTTCCGATGAAGATTTGGCGCCGGGGCAGATTTATGAAGCTGATCAAAAACATGCAACACTTTTCCCGCAGGGATTTTGCCGTAGAAAAGCACCGACGGGAAGTTGTGCGACTCGACATCGCAGCACTTCCTGTCTGTTGGTTTCGTTGCTGTGATACTCGCGGTCGAGAACTCGGCTCCAAATTCGCCTCATTAGCCGCCGGCCTCGACAAGCTTCATTTGACTCGACGCTCGCTCAACTTCTTTATACAATCCACAGCCCGTATCTGATTATTTTCCCCTAGATTTGAGCAACAATAATCATGAAGGTCACGTCTCTGGGGTTGAATAATGGCGCCGCTTTCTGGTTCCGCTTCTTTTTCGCCGAACGCTTTGAACGCTCTGCCAGTTTTAGTTTCAAGTGGATAAGTCCAGTAATTACAGCGACATGAACCATAAACCCGCAAATTCCACCACAGAATTCAGACCTCTCCTCCGGCTCAGTTTAAACTACAGGGATTGTAGATGGTGAATATAGTGAAGTTTGCAGCTCCACATGGCCACACAGTGCACGGTTTTACTGCCACTTTAGTCCAGATGTAGACCTGGTTTGGCCCTGCTCTAGTCCTGGTTTAATCCGCCCTCTGCAGGTGGGGAGTCCCTGTCTCAAGTGGAGGAGTTGAAGTATCTCGGGGTCTTGTTCACAGTTCACAGGGAGGAGCTCAGAGTAGAGCCGCTGCTCATTAAGAGCAGTGAAGAACAGTGACAGACGCCTGAGGAGACGATCGCAACTCAAAGGAAAGAAAAGTTGTGTCAGAATAGAGATACTAAAAAGTGACGGAAAATCTTTCCTCTCATTACTCTCTCTCCTCCTCTCCTCTCCTCCTCTCCTCCTCTCTCCTCCCTCTCTCCTCTCCTCTCCCTTTCTTCCTCTCCTTTCTCCTCCTCTCCTCCTCCTCCTCTCCTTCTCTCCTCTCCTCTCTCCTCCCTCTCTCCTCCTCCCCCTCTCCTCTCCTCCCTCTCTCCTCTCCTCTTCTCCTCTCCTCTCCTCTCTCCTCCTCTCCTCTCTCCTCTCCTCCTCCTCCTCACCTCTCTCCTCTCTCCTCCCTCTCTTCTCTCTTGTCTCCTCTCCTCCTCTCCTCTCTCCTCCCCCTCTCCTCTCCTCTCCTCTCTCCTCCTCTCCTCTCTCCTCTCTCCTCCCCCTCTCCTCTCTTCTCTCCTCTTCTCTCCTCTCTCCTCCCCCTCTCCTCTCTTCTCTCCTCGCCTCTCCTCTCTCCTGCTCTCCTCTCTCCTCCCCTCTCCTCTCTTCTCTCCTCTCTACTCTCCTCTCCTCCCACTCTCCTCTCCTCTCCTCTCTCCTCCCCTCTCTCTCTCTTCTCTCCTCTCCTCTCCTCTCCTCGCTTCTCTCCTCCCCTCTCCTCTCCTCCCCCTCTCCTCTCTCCTCTCTCCTTCACCTCTCCTCTCCTCTCCTCCTCCTCCTCTCCTCCCCCTCTCTCCTCCTCTCCTCGCCCCCTCTCCTCCTCTCCTCTCCTCCTCTCCTCCTCTCCTCCCCCTCTCTCCTCCTCTCCTCTCCTCCTCTCCTCTCCTCTCCCCCTCTCTCCTCCTCTCCTCTCCTCCTCTCTCCTCTCCTCCCCCTCTCCTCTCCTCTCTCCCCCTCTCCTCTCTTCTTCCTCTCCTCTCCTCTCCTCTCCTCTCTTCTCTCCTCTCTCCTCCCCCTCTCCTCTCTTCTCTCCCTCTCTCCTCTCTCCTCCCCCTCTCCTCTCCTCTCTCCTCTCTCCTCCCCCTCTCCTCTCTCCTCTCCTCCCCCTCTCCTCTCCTCTCCTCCCCCTCTCTCCTCTCCTCCTCTCTCCTCCTCTCCTCTCCCCCTCTCCTCCCCCTCTCCTGCAGTGGGTCTGTTCTCCTCGTCTATAATCAGCTCTAATCGCAGCGTCTCTGCCTGTTTCCTGTCGGCCTGAGCCACACCATAAAACAGGAGACAAAACAAACTCACCTCCCATTGTTTAACCGGCCAGAACTAAACCAGGTCTAAACCAGGTCTAAACCAGGACTAAACCAGGACTAAACCAGGACTAAACCAGGACTAAACCAGGACTAAACCAGGACTAAACCAGGACTTAACCAGGACTAAACCAGGACTTAACCAGGACTTAACCAGGACTAAACCAGGACTTAACCAGGACTAAACCAGGACTAAACCAGGACTAAACCAGGACTAAACCAGGACTAAACCAGGACTAAACCAGGACTTAACCAGGACTAAACCAGGACTTAACCAGGACTAAACCAGGACTAAACCAGGACTAAACCAGGGCTAAACCAGGACTAAACCAGAACTAAACCAGGGCTAAACCAGGACTAAACCAGGACTAAACCAGGACTAAACCAGGTCTAAATCACATCTAAACCAGGACTAAACCAGGACTAAACCAGGACCAAACCAGGACTAAACCAGGACTAAACCAGGACTAAACCAGGACCAAACCAGGACCAAACCAGGACTAAACCAGGACTAAACCAGGGCTAAACCAGGACTAAACCAAGACTTAACCAGGACTAAACCAGGGCTAAACCAGGACTAAACCAGGACTGAACCAGGACTAAAACCAGGACTAAACCAGGACTAAACCAGGACTGAACCAGGACTAAAACCAGGACTAAACCAGGACTAAACCAGGACTAAACCAGGGTTAAACCAGGACTAAACAAAGACTAAACTAGCCAAACTAGATTAAACAGAACTAAACCAGGCCTGAACCAGGAGTAAACGAGGACTAAATGAAGAATAAACAGGGACTAAAGGGGGACTAAACCAGGACTACAGCAGGGCTGAACCAGGCCTAGACCTGTTCCTCACCAAGACCAAACTTGGACTGAAACAGGACCATAAAACCAGGGAGTTTATACCAAAAAGTCAGAATCAGGACAAATACCGTGGATTCATCTAGTTGCACAACTGCAAAAATGTCATAACCCCAGAATGAACCTCATCCTCGACCTGAATTTCACCCTTTATGTCACAAAATAAAATCAATGACGTGAGTGGGTTTGAATTAAACACGTCTGACTGTGGACTCCTTCTGTCCTCAGGACCAATGAGCAGCTGGTGGGCTTCCTGTCCAAATACAGAAACATGAACTTCATCAAGTCCCACGGCCGAGACACTGCGCGGTAAGAAACCAGGACTGAACCAGGACTGAACCAGGACTGAACCAGGACTAAACCAGGGCTGAACCAGGACTGAACCAGGACTGAACCAGGACTGAACCAGGACTAAACCAGGGCTGAACCAGGACTAAACCAGGGCTAAACCAGGACTAAACCAGGACTGAACCAGGACTAAACCAGGACTGAACCAGGACTAAACCAGGGCTAAACCAGGACTGAACCAGGACTAAACCAGGACTGAACCAGGACTAAACCAGGACTAAACCAGGACTGAACCAGGACTAAACCAGGACTAAACCAGGACTAAACCAGGACTAAAAAAGGACTGAACCAGGACTAAACCAGGGCTAAACCTGGACTAAACCAGGGCTAAACCTGGACTAAAAAAGGACTGAACCTGGACTAAACCAGGACTGAACCAGGACTAAAAAAGGACTGAACCAGGACTAAACCAGGACTAAACCAGGAGTAAACCAGGACTAAAAAAGAACTGTACCAGGACTAAACCAGGGCTAAACCAGGACTAAACCAGGGCTAAACCAGGACTAAACCAGGGCTAAACCAGGACTAAAACAGGACTGAACCAGGACTAAACCAGGACTGAATCAGGACTGAATCAGGACTGAACCAGGACTAAACCAGGTCTAAACCAGGAGTAAACCAGAACCAGGACTAAACCAGGTGTAAACCAGGACTAAAAAAGGACTAAACCAGGACTAAACCAAGATTAAACTAGGACCAAACTAGATTAGATGAGCGACGAGCCGTAACTGTGGGGCTCACAGTTGAAAATGTGAGGGGAGATGAAAATGAAGCGTCAGGTGTGAAAATGTGTCCAGGGGGGCTTAGACTCTGGAGACGGAGAGGCTGAGGAGGCTGGTGCTTCTGCTGCTGTGGCGGAGAGAGAGTGGATATAAATGAATGTGTAAATGAGAGGTGATTGGCCCTGAGTTCTCCTGCTGATTTGCCCACTGATAATTTTACTGTAGCACTATAACCTCCTGACACCGTATGTGACGCAGACCTAATGTTAATGTTCTAAAGGCGCCGCACACTGCAGGAATTTTCAGGGCTTAAACGATTTTTAAACATGCGACAAAAAGCGCAAACACCACAGACACGAGGAGAAACTTATGAGACTAAAACTCTCCGATGGGAAACACTGAAGCGGGATCTGTGTGCGGACCACGGGATATAAAGCTGTTTCCTGTCTACAGTAAAACCACTCGCTCTGATTTTTAAACGCCTAAAAGAGGAGATAAAGTCCACAGGAAGTAGAGTCACCGTGCGCTGTGTGGGTGTAAACAAACACGTGAGGAAAAACTTTTACTTTTTACTTTTAAAGAACATTTCAAACTGGATTCACAGAGCAGTTTTGTGGACTGGGGTCATTATTTGCAGACGATAAATTCTATGGATAATGTGACCAGGACTAAACCAGGACTAAACCAGGACTAAACCAGGACTAAACCAGGACCAAACCAGGACTAAACCAGGACTAAACCAGGACCAAACTAGATTAAACCAGAACTAAACCAGGACTAAACCAGGACTAAACCAGGACTAAACCATGACTAAACCATGACTAAACCAGGACCAAACCAGGACTAAACCAGGACTAAACCAGGACCAAACTAGATTAAACCAGAACTAAACCAGGACTAAACCAGGACTAAACCAGGACTAAACCATGACTAAACCATGACTAAACCAGGACTAAACCAGGACTAAACCAGGACTAAACCAGGACCAAACTAGATTAAACCAGAACTAAACCAAGACAAAAATGGCTAAGCAGGACTAAACCAGGGCTAAATCAGGACTAAACCAGGGCTAAACCAGGACTAAACCAGGACTAAACTAGGGCTAAACCAGGCTTAAACCAGGACTAAACCAGGCCTAAACCAGGGCTAAACCAGGACTAAACCAGGACTAAACCAGGACTAAACTATGACAAATTTAGATTAAACCAGGACTAAAAAAAGAGCTAAACCCAGATTAAACTAAAACCAAACTAGATTAAACCAGGACTAAAGCAGGATTAAACCAAGACTAAACCAGAACTAAACCAGGGCTAAACCAAGATTAAACTAGGACCAAATTAGATTAAACCAGGACTAAAAGGGGCTAAACAAGACTAAACAAATGTCTGATATCAGTGTGGGCTCAAAAACACAAAGAAAATCCACAGCAGCCCTTCCCTAAAGCCGGGGACAGATGACGGGAGGGACGAGGAGGAAGTGCAGCCTCCCGGTTCAGATCATGAGGCGGATTAGACTTTTAGATGATGTTTTCTGATGTGTCTCCGTTTTCCAGTTTCATTCGCAAACAGGGCCTGGATCGCCTGTTCTTCGAGTGCGACACCCACATGTGGCGTCTGGGCGACCGTAAAATCCCCGAAGGCATCGCGGTGGACGGCGGCTCCGACTGGTTCCTCCTGAACAGGCGGTTCGTGGATTACGTGGTGAACTCCGAAGACGCTCTGGTCACAAACATGAAGCGCTTCTACGCCTACACCCTCCTGCCCGCCGAGGTGCGCCACCTTTTACGATAGATTTGTTTAAAGCTATTTGCGTCTTCACTGGAGCCGTTTCTGTCCCACGTCGTGCATTTAAATCTGACTTTTTTATTGCGTCGAAGAGGTGACTGAACCCACAGGAGGAGCGGGAATATGGATCTGGAAACCTTTGGGTTACAGGGCGAATTTCTCGACCAGTGTTTTTGGTCGATGCAGTGTTTTTCATGATAAAATCCTTGATCCCTTTACATATACTGGAAACATGTCTTTTTTAATGCAATGTTGATCTTAAAGGGGCGAAAGCAGGACTAAACTTGGACTAAAGCAGAACAAAAGCAGGACTAAACCAGGACTAAACCAGGACTAAACTGGGGTGAAAGCAGGACTAAACCCAAGACTGAATCGGGACAAAAGCAGGACTAAACTGGGACTAATTTGGGATGAAAGCAGGACTAAATCGGGACTAAACTGGGACAAAAAACAGGACTAAACCGGGACTAAACCGGGACTAAACTGGGACGAAAGCAGGACTAAACCAGGACTAAACTGGGACGAAAGCAGGACTAAACCAGGACTAAACTGGGGCGAAAGCAGGATTAACCCAGGACTAAACTGGGATGAAAGCAGGACTAAACTGGGACTAAATAAGGACAAAAGCAGGACTAAACTGGGACTAAACTGGAACTAAAGCAGGACTAAACCAGGACTAAACCAGGACTAAACTGGAAGCAGGACTAAACCAGGACTAAATAAGGACAAAAGCAGGACTAAACCAGGACTAAATAAGGACAAAAGCAGGAGTAAACCAGGACTAAATAAGGACAAAAGCAGGACTAAATAAGGACAAAAGCAGGACTAAACCAGGACTAAATAAGGACAAAAGCAGGACTAAACCAGGACTAAATAAGGACAAAAGCAGGACTAAACCAGGACTAAATAAGGACAAAAGCAGGACTAAACCAGGGCTACTAAATATAAATTCTTCTTCATTAACATAGTTTGGTGTTTACATGTTTGTGCTGACAGACGAGGGTTCTGTAACGGTGCAATTATCCGGCCCGTGTTTTGTTCATTATTGTGAATCCTCCGGTATTTGCTTATGTAATGTCTTTTATGGCTCGGTACTATTAAAAGGATCAGGAAGCAGATGTTAAAGGAACCGTATGGAGTCTGCACTTTTGCTGGTATAAAAAATAAAAAGGTTCCACAGTCACAGCTGAACCTGCAGGAGGAGACACATCCCAGTTGGTCTCATGCTCTTTCTGTCTCATGGTTCTTTTAACGTCTCTAACTCTGTCCTCTGTGTCCCGCGCAGTCGTTTTTCCACACGGTCCTGGAGAACAGCGCCCTCTGTCAGACGATGGTGGACAATAACCTGCGCGTGACCAACTGGAACAGGAAGCTGGGCTGCAAGTGTCAGTACAAACACATCGTGGACTGGTGCGGCTGCTCCCCCAACGACTTCAAGCCCAGCGACCTGCCGCGCTTCCAGGTGAGGGCGCCGCCGAGGCCACGGGGCTCTGCGTGTGCGTGTCTGGGGCGGGAAGTTCAGCAGTTACCGTGGCGACGCAATGCACACATGAGCAAACAGTGAAATACAGTGAACCCTGGTTTATGGCGCGGGTCACGTTCCAAAAAGAACCCGCGACAGGCGAAATCCATGAAGTATCAGCTTTATTTTTTACAGTTATTACACAATACAACACTGAACTATAGAATGAAAAGATCCAAACCTGTTTTCTGGCCCAAGCATTTGTTTAAGAAATAAAAATAGAAAGGTTTTCTTACAAATAACTATGAAGTTTTTAAAAATAGTGTAAAATAATCACTTTAATAGTGAATAGGAGGTTGGACATTGTGCCTCAGGCGTATTTCTCAGTCCCTCTGACTGAGCCTCTTCGTCCTGACTCCTGTAGCGTCTTTTTCTACTGAAGCCTGTGGTGCAGGCGTCTTACTGGTGTCCAGTGTAATGTTCTTTTTCCTGCAGTCATTAATCCACAAAGCTAAAGCGACTCCATCCTTACGCTGGTCTTGTTGGACAGTCACAGCCCTTATTGCCTCCTTGTTAAAACTTATTGCTGCTGTCGTAAAGGCGCCTACATCCGCAGAGCTTCTACCTTCAGCAGGCCCAGGAGTTTCACTTTTTCTGCCATAGTTTCATCTTCCTCGGCCTTTTGCCTTTGTCGTGCAGAACGTTTCCTCCACATTGTGGGTTTTGTCCTGGAGAAAATTTGCAAAGGTAAATTTGTCGGGCTGAACAGAGACGAGGCACAGAAACTGTGGACATTGGTCTAAGTGAAAGACCAATGTGACTTTTTTCACTTCTGGACGACCTCAGCCTCAGGATTCAGAACACAAGGCACTGGGTAAAAAAAGCATTAAAAAATCTGCGAAGCGGCGAAAGGTGAAGCGAGTTACAGCCACGGTTCACTGTATGTTTGTAGAGTGTCTGAAAACTTAAAGGGAGAGTTTGGGATTTTGCACATAGGGTTTCGTCATTTCCTCGTGATCCAGAGTGTTGGAGACGTGTGGAGACACTTGTTTAAATCTTCCTCCAGTCCTTGTATTTGCAGAGGTGCTGGTGCTGGGCTAGTGCAGGTCATTGGCCGCAGTCGTCCTGCCACAAAAAAAAATATTTAGATATTGAAGATAAAATAATTCTATTTGCAAATCCCGAGGTTTTGGAATCCAGACAAAGGTTTATTGTTGTTACAGCAGATATGGACAGGGTTTGGCCTCTGTATTTGTATAGAAATACAAGTTACGTACATATCAAAGCAGAGTGACTTCTGTTCACAGGTTTGAGCTAATCAACTTAACTTACATTTGAGGACAGCTAAGACGACAAAAGACTTCCTGACTTGGAGACAGTTGTGTTTGCTGAGTCTTTACACATGTTAATCACTGCTCTGGTCTCGGGTATAGGTCACATTCATTTACACAAAGATAGATTGAGATAAATTTCCATCACACAGTCTGACCCACTCCACAGACCCGAGGAAAACTATTAGAACTCCAGACAGACTCATTTTAGAAGTAAAACCAACGTTGCATTTGAAGGATTTGTGTCTGAGCAGCAGTGAGTTGTTCTTCCTGATAGAAGCTCAGCAGCGGTGGACTGATATATGAGAAAATAGTTCCTCAACATGTGAGAATTCAGGCGACGCAAGGTTAGTTTGATTTCAGACATGATTCTGTGACACAGACGTTCACAGGGACAGTCTGGAGTTCTAATAGTTTTTCCTCGGGTCTGTGGAGTGGGTCAGACTGTTTTTAGCGTCAGGACGACTGTGGCCATTGACATGCACTAGCCCAGCACCAGCACCTCTGCAAATACAAGGACTGGAGGGAAGATTTATTTTTAAAAAGTGTCTCCACACGTCTCCAACACTCTGGCTCACCAGGAAATGAGGAACTATGTCCAAAATTCCAAACTGTCCCTTCAAGAAACAAACAAAATGGATTTAAACGTGACATTTTCAGGCGTCTGTGATCCACATGATCTATTGAACAAGAGACTAACAGAGAAACTGCTTACAACTGTAATGTTATTATATAAGTCCTTGTTTAACAGCACAAAATCAGTTCACCTGTTGTAGTTCCAGCTCCACCTGTTCTTTCTGGTCGGATTGTGTTAAATCCAAACTCGGATAAGTTAAACTCGAGTAAAAAAGCCTCAGACAGAGCAGTCAAAAGTGTCAGTTATTTTATCTATCTTTACCTCTCCTCTCTTATGACCTTATTTACTTTTTTTAGTCCCTCCCAAAATACCCACATGGAACTGAAAGAGGAATCCTTTTTATAGTCATGTGGACCTTAAATAAGTGCTGTGATTTGTACAGTAATCACAGTGTCGGAGTCGCGTGGGGGCCTCAGGTTTGGGGGCGGGGCCGACGGGAATAACCCAGGATTCACAAATTAGTGGTATAGTTTTTCCCTCTCTGCGGTCGGCCCGGAAACAGCTGTGCTCTTGTATTTTTAGACGTGCTCTGGCTTATCATTATCGTAATGCAGGGCTGTGGCGCACACTGGGCGATTCACAGAACCTGCCACATTTACAGCGAAGAGGAACGGGGTGAGAAACAGATCTGCCGATAAATCACCTGGACCTCGACCTGATGTTTGCCTTGTATATGTGCAAAATGTGTCTTTTCCAGAACAGATATAGTGTTATAAGCAGCTCTTCAGGTCAAATTTAGTCCACTGTGTACTGTCTGGATCTGATTTATAAAGCGTTTTATTGTCAGAGAATCAGGAAATGCACTGTTGGCATGCTAGTGTAGCTTTACCATGATGGAAAAGTCACCTGAAGTTGGCCCCCCATCAAACTCAAACCTACACAAAAACTATATCAATTGTTTGTGCTTCGTTTGTTACGGTTTGTGCTGCAAAAAGTTTTGTTTGTGCTGCAAAAAGTTTTGTTTGTGCGATTCTGGTTCTTCAGATATTCGCAGTTTTATTTTGTGTCGATGACGTCGTCCAGAACCTCAGAATGTGAAACAGCCTCAAAACAGGAAGAAAATGATAGAAAACATTTGTATTTCATTTGTGCTGTTTTGTGTTGTGACAATTTTTATTTGTGTGAGTTTATTTCTGAAATTATTCATTATTATTTCTGTGGTAATTATAGGACGTCATTTCCGCTCAGCTGACGGCGGCAAACTCCACAAAACTAGTGACGAGAAACGACCTGAGGCTGTGGAAAAGTCTGTGTTATTTTATAAAATATGAATCAAAAGCAAAAGACTAAAGACTGAAACAGACTTTTCCACAGCCTCAGGTCATTTCTCGTCACTAGTTTTGTGGAGTTTGTCTCCGTCAGCTGAGCGGAAATGACGTCCTATAATTACCACAGAAATAATAATGAATAATTTTAGAAATAAACTCACACAAATGAAACTGTCACAGCACAAAACAGCACAGTTTTCTATAATTTTCTTCTTGTTTTGAGTCTGTTTCACATTCTGAGGTTCTGGACGACGTCATCGGCCCAAAATAAAACTGCAAATATCTGAAGAACCAGAATCGCACAAATTTAACTTTTTGCAGCACAAACGACTGACTCCATTTTGGGCGTTTTAGTGCATTTTTCTTCTTCCTGTGGGACTGACCCCAGTTTGACTTATGAAAGAATCGTTAATTTCTCCAAAACTAAAGAAGCACAAATGAAACTTTTTGCAGCACAAACGACTGACGTAGTTTTTGTGCAGGTTTGAGTCTGATGGGGGCGACTTTACGCAGGTGGCCAAGTCTGCACTGGTCTTTGAGAGTTGTGAAAAATGCTTATAAATGCATCATGCAACTGCAACTTTATTTATAACGCACTTTAAAAACAACACAGGCTGAAAAAAGTGCTGCAGGACATAGCTGAAAAAAGACAATAAGAACAATAAAACAGCTCATGACTAAAATCAGAAACTAATAAAAACAGTAAAACAACATGAACAGAACAGAATCTAATAAAAACAATCCGATAAAATGTGTGTCGAAAGCCAAAGTGGACAAGTGTGTGTGAAGAAACAGGATGTTCTGAATATACGGTAACACAGAGCTCTGAACATACGGTAATACAGAGGAAGTGCATTTTCATATTCTTCTCTATTTGTGGGTTCCTGTTCTGCTTTTTTACATTATGTTCTATACAGAGCGTCTCATTTAGAAGTTTTAGTTTTAGATTGTTAGTTGCCGTGGCCACAGTCCTCGTTTTTTATGCTTCTGAGCCCCAGGGATAGACTTTCTCAGAACCGCGGGTGAGATCAGGTCAGAGCTGTAAATCGGGGCGGTGTGGGTGCCCCCGTGTGGCCGGCGGAGGGATCACCGCGCGTGGACGTTACGGCGGCTTCCTGGTGCCCGCTCTGTGATCATGTGACCTGTGGTGTGGGCCGCGGCTTTGGTGGTGCAGCTCTACAAAAGTGACGCTCAGAATAACTCCGTCTGCCTCCGCACTGCTCATTATGTGGGGGTTTCCTGCCCCACGGAGCACAGACGCCTCCTGTGACGTCACCGAGGCTCCGGGTGACCCGCAGTTTCATCGGGGCATTTGGAAGGAGGAGGAGAAACCACAAAGCAAATGCTATTTCGTTATCACCGTTGTAACATTCTCAGTAAATATAAATTACTCAGTTTTGACAATTTAATTCTATTTTCAAATCTAAAAACTCAAACTCAAAATCACACGAGCAAACAGTGAAATACAGTGACCCCTGGTTTATGGCGCGGGTCACGTTCCAAAAAGAACCTGCGACAGGCGAAATCTGTGAAGCATCAGCTTTATTTTTTACAGTTATTACACAATACAACACTGAACTATAGAATGAAACCAAAGAGCAAAACCTGTTTTCAGACCCAAACATTTGTTTAAGAAATAAAAATATAAACGTTTTCTTACAAATAACTGTGAACTTTTTAAAAAATACTGTAAAATAATCATTTTAATAATGAATAGGAGGTTGGATGTTGTGAGCGTCTTTTTCTACTGAAGTTGTGGTGCAGGCGTCTTTTTCCCATAACCGAAGATAAAGACGCCTACAGCCGCAGAGCTTCTGCCTTCAGCAGGTCCAGGAGTTTCTCTTTTTCTGTGATAGTTTCATCTTCCTCGGCCTTTTGCCTTTGTCCTGCAGAACGTTTCCTCCACATTGTGGGTTTTGTCCTGGAGAAAATTTGCAAAGGTAAATTTGTCGGGCTGAACAGAGATGAGGCACAGAAACTGTGGACATTGGTCTAAGTGAAAGACCAATGTGACTGTTTCACTTCTGGACGACCTCAGCCTCAGGATTCAGAACACAAGGCACTGGGGGGAAAAGCATTAAAAAATCTGCGAAGCGGCGAAAGGTGAAGCGAGTTACAGCGACGGTTCACTGTATGTTTGTAGAGTGTCTGAAAACTTAAAGGGAGAGTTTGGGATTTTGGACATAGGGTTTCGTCATTATTACAAATGATGAATAAAGCTGCTCCTCCCTTGAAAACATTGATCAAACTTTGCTCAGAACAGACGACTCGATCCACACGTCCACGACAAACAAACTGTACGATTCCAGTGGAATAAACTTCCAGACTCTGAAACAGTCTGGAGACATTCATCATTTTACTCCAAACCTACAGAAGCTCATTCTAGACACTCAAACGTGCCCACATCAGTCGAGCTCATTATACTGGACATTTTTACTCACAAATTCAGCACAACTACATTTAATCTCATTATTGCTGTGAGTTTAGGAAGTCGGGTTTTATGAATTGTGATGTTTTCTTGTGTATTTTTATTGCTGTATTGTAGATTGTAAATATTTAGTGTGTTCACCTGCAGAGGGAAAGTAGCAGGAGCTAAATCTGCTGCAGTTCATCTCTTCTTTTATGAAGATTAATGAATTTTGTACATGGTCCCTGACAAATAAAGACTAAACTAAACTATTTTTGACCAAATCAGAACCAAAGTTTAGATGCATTAATTTGTTTTGTTGATAAAAGCTGTTTTTTGTTCTTATTTTAGCATCGTTTTTTAATATGAAGCAAAAATATGTGTATGTGGAGCGATAGCAGCAAACTGAGCATTTCTGGACCAGAAGATAAACCACAAATACAACCTGGTTTGGAAGAGGACCTATATTCACTCAGTTTTGGGGGTTTTGATTTGACAAAACTCCAGAACAGCAATTGCATTATTATTAATTTTTGTCAGATCTCCTCCCTCTAACTGGACCTAACCCAGAGGTCTCCAAACATTGTCCTCTGGTGAGCTTCTTTACAAAATAAAAATGCCACAGAGCTCATTTTAGCGAAGGCAGGAAATTGAGAAAGTTTAGGAGCCACGGCAAGTTTAGACTGAGTACATTATAAAACATAAACCATTATCTATTTATTAGTGCACAAGTTAGGCATCAAAATGATAAGTTTACAATATGGATGTAACAGTAACTTAAATCTGGTGATATCGTATCATCAAAAGTCTCACAATAACATCGTAGAATATCACAATATATCGAATCCCAAGTCTCTTTGCTTAAATGAACAGTTCTGATGCAGAAATGGCTAAAAAAAACCAGAGGGAACTGCGCAGACCATGATCCTTTGCTCCGTTTCAGTGCAGACGACATGAAGAAATAACTGTTCTCAGCACTTTCACATCTTCATTCTGTGGATTAAGTCTGTGAAGCATTTTTAGAGGAAAAAGGAGCAGATTCAGTGAAAAAATATTGCAGTAAATCTGTTACGGTGACATGTTTATGATGGTGAAAATATCGTCCAGAGAGATTTGGATTTCGTTCCGTCTCTAATGACAATAAATGTACCAAATGACTGAAGCGTTTTAGAGTCAGTCTTGTTATTCTGTAGAATATCGTAATATCGTGAGCCTAACCCACGATTTTGCAATAAATATCATGAGACTTGATATCGTTACACCCCTAATTTACAATGGTAATTAATCAGAATTTAGTCGTTAAGCACAATATGTATAAGTCAGGAATCCTTTGGCTGTGGCTCCCGAGCTCCCTGACCTTAACCTTGAACATGTTTCTGTTCTGTGTCGGTGCAGTCTCCGCAGCAGTCCTCCCGTCCGGCCTTCTTCGCCCGCAAGTTTGAGGCGAGCGTGAGCCAGGAGGTGATAAACCAGCTGGACGCGTACCTGTTCGGGCCCTTGCCTGCGGGGACCCGGGGCCTGCACTCGTACTGGGAGAGTCTGTACGAGCAGGAGACGGACGGAGCGGCCGGCCTCTCCGACTCCGCCCTCACCCACTTCCACGCCTTCACGCGCATGGGCCTGGCCAGGGCCGCGCAGTCGCTGCAGGGGAGACCGCACGACCACAGCTGCAGGTGAGGGGTCCACCTGCACAATCCACACTGTTCATCAAAAGCTTTAGAGTTTTATCTTTAGGTTTTATATTCTGAACACAAGTAGCCAGTTTGGAGCGGCTGTTGTAGCCAGCGCTCCTTCCCTTAGCAACGCCGTCAATCAAACCTGAGAAAAAGGACATCTTATTTGTTTTTTATTAATGTTCATATCTTGATTTATAAAATGGTGAAATAAAAACCCCAGGATCACGTAGAGCGGGTTAAAGCCAACATTTAAAGACCAAAATGAGGAGCCTGTTAGCAGCAGTTACAGAGAGAGGGGCAACATTTTTTCAGTAGATAGTGAAATGGAGCCGGAGTTCATGAAGCTGGAATTAGAGAACTGCGCGGGACAGTTTTTTCATTCCACTCCCACCAAATTTCTGACTATTACCACCTGCGCCTGCCACCTGTGCGCAACGTCACCGCCCAATCCCGCCAAACTCTGAGGATTACAGTATGTCCGCGAGGGACGGGCAGGATTACTCGATTAATCGATAATTGATCATTAAGAGTTTGGTGGATCAGGTTCATTTTAATGGACAAACTGAATGTCGGTGTCTGTGTAACGTCGCCTGAGGAGTCGAGGTCTGAGCACAAACTCTGGAGCCTCACAGTCCCACGTCTGGGCTCTGGCTCCTTGGAGATCCCTATATTCCTCAGAGTGCGTTTCCCTGCACATCAGTGTCCCGGGTGTGATCGGGTTTTTGAGTGTCCCGGTTTCACATGTTTACGCAGCATCTGCAACGCGACATACGCACAGAACAGACTCAGCACCAGCAGAACATCCTCTGTCACAGGGAGAACACTCATATCCACTGAGTCGAGTCCTTTAGTCCCACAGAAGCTGAAGCACAAGGAAAGAGCTGCTTTTGTTTGCTTACTGTTTATGCAAATGAGCCATGCGGTTTTAAGTTTCGTTTCTGTAAGTCGTAAACAAAATGTTTAAAGCTGCATTAAACACGTTCTGATCTCACACTGATGAGGCTCTGCAGTGCTGCTGGTTTATGTGTTGTGAAGTTTATTTATGCAGATTAGTAATAGTAATAATTGTGATGATCATTTTAATATAAAATGTTAATGCTTAATCGAAAATTGATCGTTAATTTTCCCGACGATCGATTAAGAAAATTGAATCAAACGCTCTTCCCTAATGTCTGCACATGTACAGTCTCGTCCAGTAGAGATGCACTGATATTGTGTCTTCTCCATCCCGCAGGAGAAAATAAGCCTATTCTGTTCTAATAATAAAGAGGATCATGGGATTATCTGTTTCCTTTCCCTCCTTACACGTCTTTTAACGTACTAGGAAGCGCGCTCCTGTTTTCCCTTTTTTTTTTAATTAAATAAAGACAGGTTTACCTTTGTTTGATGCTCTTTTCTCCTTCTACTTTGACTGACTCGTCCTGGCGCCGGGCTCGCCTATCCCGCGCTCTCCCGCAGCGTTTCTTTGAGCCGCCCATTCCCGCCCGCAGGTAAACTGAAACCGCCCGTTCCCGCGAGATCCCAATGCAAATCTCCCGCTGGAATGTCACTGTATTGTTCCCAATCCCATCAAAACACGCCTAGAATTGTTTTCAGTTGGTCCCGTTTACGAGGTCTTCTCAACGAACCCTCAGCAATCAATACGTTTCCATTTTGCCAGGATTGTGACGTCAAAGCAAAGGTCAAAACGTTGCACGAATAATGCATCATCTGTCCAGACTCTGCAGACTTCACGTGTTGAGAATGACGACGAATTAAATCTTATTTTGAGCTCCCATCTGCGAGACATCCTCACACTGTAGAGAGCGCTTTGTGCTGCATTTTCTGTATGAAACGCGCTCTATAAATAAAGTTTGATTGATTGTTTGCGCTCCGAGTATTTATATATCAAAGCGACGGTGCATATTTTAAAAAAATAAGTGCAAATTCAGGTACCTAAAGATGCAGGATTGTAGTTAAGGCTCATTTCTATTTCCACAAATGCTGTCTTGTTTTTTGAGGGGATTTGTCTATAATAACTATGATAATTTTCACAATATTTTCGCACTCCATCAGAAATGCTTTTTTAATTAATTATTATTGATGTTATTTTTTGCATATTCCACTCTTTAATTTTGCATATCTTCAATACCTCTTATAATAACTGGATATAAAAGGAAGGAAATTAGGAAAAATACATTAATGTGAGGTAAAAATGGCTTTTTCCAAATGTTTAAAATGTGCTTAGGCCTATTTCACTGCACAGTACGTTTGTTTTGAACTGAATGACCCTGTATAAAAATGGATAGGATGCCACTATAGAGCTATAAAATGTAGTTTACTTGATGCTCTGGGGCCCGTAGTGTAATTTGGAGCGTTGGTGGTGAATTTAAGGTGTTGCGTTCCGGCCTCACCTGCTGCTCTGCGGAGAATGAATCAGACCGTTACAGCGAAATGAGGTCAGCGAGATCCAGTGTTTTGGTTCAGATAAAATACTGTTTTTATTTAAGATAGAGCGCCTCTGTTTTTGATAATAATGGCGCTGTTTTGGTGTGAATGCGACGTGGAGCAGATCCAGATTAGACGACAGTGCCTCAGATAAAGCAGGACTAAAGCAGGACTGAAACAGGACTGAAGAAGGACTGAAGAAGGACTGAAGAAGGACTGAAACAGGACTGAAATGGGACTGAAATGGGACTGAAACAGGACAAAAGCAGGACTGAAGCAGGACTGAAGAAGGACTGAAACAGGACTGAAACAAGACTAAACCAGGACTGAAGCAAGACTAAAGCAGCGGGACTAAACTAGAACTAAAAGACCACTATATTAGGTGGATTAAACCAGGACTAGAACAGGAACTTAACTGGGACTAAACCTGGACTAAACCGAGCCAGGACTAAGGAGTCCTGTACGAGGAGGATTAAACCAGGACTAAACCAGGATTTAACTGGGACTAAACCTGGACTAAACCGAGCCAGGACTAAGGAGTCCTGTACGAGGAGGATTAAACCAGGACTAAACCAGGATTTAACTGGGACTAAACCTGGACTAAACCGAGCCAGGACTAAGGAGTGCTGTACGAGGAGGATTAAACCAGGTCTAAACCAAAACTAAAGGAGTACTGTGGCAGGAGGATTAACCCAGGACTAAACCGGGACTAAACCAAAAACGGGACTAAACTAAGACTGAACCGAGTACATTACTAGTACATCCCGCTCCCTCCCCTGTGTCTCCCGCCTCCTCCGGTTGTTTGTCGAAGTTTTCTGTCCAAATCAAACATAAAGATAAAGCCTTCTTGTCCCGGGCACAATCCGGGCTCAGTGCTGCCGAGACGGGGTTTTTCCAGCTGGGGTTGGGTGGGGGCGTGGGTGGGGTTTGGGGTGTGGGTGTGTGGGGGGTTGTGGGTGGGCGTCGGGTGCACGGGGGTGGGTACGAGCGCCGGGGGGACAAGGAAGCGCTTGTGGAGGGCGGCAGACGGGGGCTGGCGAGGCAGGGGCAGTTTTATGGAGGAGTTTAAAGGGAGTCGTGTGTTTCTCTGCGCACAGCCAGAGAAGGGGGAGTTTACAGAGATTTACAGTGTGAATGTGGATGTGAGGGCGGAAACAGGGCGGAAACAGGACTGAAACAGGGCTGAAACAGGGCGGAAACAGGACTGAAACAGGACTGAACCAGGACTGAAGCAGGACTGAACCAGGACAGAACCAGGACTGAACCAGGACTGAACCAGGGCGGAAACAGGACTGAAACAGGACTGAACCAGGACTGAAACAGGGCGGAAACAGGGCGGAAACAGGACTGAACCAGGACTGAAACAGGGCGGAAACAGGACTGAAACAGGACTGAACCAGGACTGAAGCAGGACTGAACCAGGACAGAACCAGGACTGAACCAGGACTGAACCAGGACTAAACCAGGACTAAACCAGGACTGAACCAGGACTGAACCAGGACAGAACCAGGACAGAACCAGGACTGAACCAGGACTAAACCAGGACTAAACCAGGACTGAACCAGGACTGAACCAGGACAGAACCAGGACAGAACCAGGACTGAACCAGGACTGAACCAGGACTAAACCAGGACTAAACCAGGACTGAACCAGGGTGAACCATGATGACCATGTACGTGCAGAATCCTGCTTTGAGCCAGTTTCAGTACGAGTAGACCTTGTGAAACCTGCGCTGAACCAGGACTAAACAGAGCCTGCTGACATGGCTCTGCTTCTTCAGATATAATGTCATTTTTTTGTTTGTTTTTAGTTTCATTTTTGCATCTGTCCTTTGAAAATATTCACTTTACATAAAATAACTCGGAGAGGGTTGTGTGCACACTGGTCCAGTCCTGGTCTAGTCCTGGTTTAGTCCTGGTTTAGTCCTGGTTTGGTACTGTTTTAGTCCTGGTATGGTCCTGATTTAGTTCTGGTTTAGTCCTGGTTTAGTTCTGGTCTAGCCCTGGTTTAGTTCTGGTTTAGTACTGGTTTAGTACTGTTTTAGTCCTGGTATGGTCCTGATTTAGTTCTGGTCCAGTCCTGTTTTAGTTCTGGTTTAGTACTGGTTTAGTCATGGTTTAGTCCTGGTTTAGTCCTGGTTCAGTCCTGGTTCAGTCCTGGTTTAGTCCTGGTTTAGTCCTGGTTTAGTCCTGGTTCAGTCCTGGTTTAGTCCTGGTTTAGTCCTGGTTTAGTCCTGGTTCAGTCCTGGTTCAGTCCTGGTTCAGTCCTGGTTTAGTCCTGGTTTAGTCCTGGTTCAGTCCTGGTCTGGTCCTGGTTCAGTCCTGGTTTAGTCCTGGTTCAGTCCTGGTTTAGTCCTGGTTCAGTCCTGGTTCAGTCCTGGTTCAGTCCTGGTTTAGTCCTGGTTCAGTCCTGGTTCAGTCCTGGTTCAGTCCTGGTTCAGTCCTGGTTCAGTCCTGGTTTAGCTTTGCCTTGAACGTTCTACAGTGTGAAAATAAATTTGCTCGTCACCTTGGAGACACGTTACTGGTCAGATCTATGCAGAGACGAGCCTGAATTTTGAAGGAATTCATGTTTTTCGAGGTATTTTTGAGCTACGATTCTTGGACCACTACTTTGCACTTCTGTCGCACCCGAGTGACATTATTTTGAAGTAACGTTGCACTTTCTTTCGTACAGTTTTTAGCAGCTCTTCCACCTCTGCTCATAACAAGTCCTTTGCAGCTTGTGTTTGAAAATCCTCCGCAGGATTCTGGTCTCTGCTGCGATGAAGGGAATGTTTAAGTGGAGCCCGACAGTCAACGCTCAGGGCAAAGAGAGCGCCCTGTGTCTGAAACCACTGCTATGTTTGAGTCGAGACCTGCAGTTTGTGGTTCAGGCAGAATTTAACCAGGACTAAGGCGGGACTAAGACCAGAACTAAAACAGGGCTAAAACCAGGACTAAAACCAGGACCAAAACAGGGCTAAAACCAGGACTAAGACCAGAACTAAAACAGGGCTAAAACCAGGACTAAAACCAGGACTAAAACAGGGCTAAAACCAGGACTAAAACCAGGACTAAAACAGGGCTAAAACCAGGACTAAAACCAGAACTAAAACAGGGCTAAAACCAGGACTAAAACCAGGACTAAAACAGGGCTAAAACCAGGACTAAAACCAGAACTAAAACAGGGCTAAAACCAGGACTAAAACAGGGCTAAAACCAGGACTAAGACCAGAACTAAAACAGGGCTAAAACCAGGACTAAAACCAGGACTAAAACAGGGCTAAAACCAGGACTCAAACCAGGACTAAAACAGGGCTAAAACCAGGACTCAAACCAGGACTAAAACAGGGCTAAAACCAGGACTAAAACCAGGACTAAAACAGGGCTAAAACCAGGACTAAAACCAGAACTAAAACAGGGCTAAAACCAGGACTAAAACCAGGACTAAAACAGGGCTAAAACCAGGACTAAAACCAGAACTAAAACAGGGCTAAGGCAGGACTAAAACCAGGACTAAAACCAGGACTAAAACAGAGCTAAAACCAGGACTAAAACCAGAACTAAAACAGGGCTAAAACCAGGACTAAAACCAGAACTAAAACAGGGCTAAGGCAGGACTAAAACCAGGACTAAAACCAGGACTAAAACAGGGCTAAAACCAGGACTAAGACCAGAACTAAAACAGGGCTAAAACCAGGACTAAAACCAGGACTAAAACAGGGCTAAAACCAGGACTCAAACCAGGACTAAAACAGGGCTAAAACCAGGACTAAAACCAGAACTAAAACAGGGCTAAGGCAGGACTAAAACGGGGCTAAGGCAGGACTAAAACCAGAACTAAAACAGGGCTAAGGCAGGACTAAATCCAGGACTAAAACGGGGCTAAGGCAGGACTAAAACCAGAACTAAAACAGGGCTAAGGCAGGACTAAATCCAGGACTAAAACGGGGCTAAGGCAGGACTAAAACCAGAACTAAAACAGGGCTAAGGCAGGACTAAATCCAGGACTAAAACAGGGCTAAGGCAGGACTAAATCCAGGACTAAAACGGGGCTAAGGCAGGACTAAAACTAGAACTAAAACGGGGCTAAGGCAGGACTAAAACAGGGCTAAGGCAGGACTAAATCAAGAACTAAAACAGGGCTAAGGCAGGACTAAAACGGGGCTAAGGCAGGACTAAATCAAGAACTAAAACAGGGCTAAGGCAGGACTAAATCCAGGACTAAAACGGGGCTAAGGCAGGACTAAAACCAGAACTAAAACAGGGCTAAGGCAGGACTAAATCCAGGACTAAAACAGGGCTAAGGCAGGACTAAATCCAGAACTAAAACGGGGCTAAGGCAGGACTAAAACTAGAACTAAAACAGGGCTAAGGCAGGACTAAAACAGGGCTAAGGAAGGACTAAAGCAAGAACTAAAACAGGGATAAGGCAGGACTAAAACGGGGCTAAGGCAGGACTAAAACCAGAACTAAAACAGGGCTAAGGCAGGACTAAATCCAGGACTAAAACAGGGCTAAGGCAGGACTAAATCCAGAACTAAAACAGGGCTAAGGCAGGACTAAATCCAGAACTAAAACAGGGCTAAGGCAGGACTAAATCCAGGACTAAAACAGGGCTAAGGCAGGACTAAATCCAGAACTAAAACGGGGCTAAGGCAGGACTAAAACAGGGCTAAGGCAGGACTAAATCAAGAACTAAAACAGGGCTAAGGCAGGACTAAACCAGAACAAAAACAAGACTAAATCCAGAACTAAAACAGGGCTAAGGCAGGACTAAACCAGAACTAAAACAGGGCTAAGGCAGGACTAAATCCAGGACTAAAACAGGGCTAAGGCAGGACTAAACCAGAACTAAAACAGGGCTAAGGCAGGACTAAATCCAGAACTAAAACAGGGCTAAGGCAGGACTAAACCAGAACTAAAACAGGGCTAAGGCAGGACTAAATCCAGAACTAAAACAGGGCTAAGGCAGGACTAAATCCAGAACTAAAACAGGGCTAAGGCAGGACTAAACCAGAACTAAAACAGGGCTAAGGCAGGACTAAAACAGGGCTAAGGCAGGACTAAACCAGAACTAAAACAGGGCTAAGGCAGGACTAAAACTAGAACTAAAACAGGGCTAAGGCAGGACTAAAACAGGGCTAAGGCAGGACTAAATCAAGAACTAAAACAGGGCTAAGGCAGGACTAAATCCAGGACTAAAACAGGGCTAAGGCAGGACTAAATCCAGAACTAAAACGGGGCTAAGGCAGGACTAAATCCAGAACTAAAACAGGGCTAAGGCAGGACTAAATCCAGAACTAAAACGGGGCTAAGGCAGGACTAAAACTAGAACTAAAACAGGGCTAAGGCAGGACTAAAACAGGGCTAAGGCAGGACTAAATCAAGAACTAAAACAGGGCTAAGGCAGGACTAAAACAGGGCTAAGGCAGGACTAAACCAGAACTAAAACAAGGCTAAGGCAGAACTAAAACAGGGCTAAGGCAGGACTAAATCCAGAACTAAAACAGGGCTAAGGCAGGACTAAATCCAGGACTAAAACAGGGCTAAGGCAGGACTAAATCCAGAACTAAAACGGGGCTAAGGCAGAACTAAAACAGGGCTAAGGCAGGACTAAATCCAGAACTAAAACGGGGCTAAGGCAGGACTAAAACTAGAACTAAAACAGGGCTAAGGCAGGACTAAATCCAGGACTAAAACAGGGCTAAGGCAGGACTAAATCCAGGACTAAAACAGGGCTAAGGCAGGACTAAATCAAGAACTAAAACAGGGCTAAGGCAGGACTAAATCAAGAACTAAAACAGGGCTAAGGCAGGACTAAATCCAGGACTAAAACAGGGCTAAGGCAGGACTAAATCCAGAACTAAAACGGGGCTAAGGCAGAACTAAAACAGGGCTAAGGCAGGACTAAATCCAGGACTAAAACAGGGCTAAGGCAGGACTAAATCCAGAACTAAAACGGGGCTAAGGCAGAACTAAAACAGGGCTAAGGCAGGACTAAATCCAGGACTAAAACAGGGCTAAGGCAGGACTAAATCCAGAACTAAAACGGGGCTAAGGCAGAACTAAAACAGGGCTAAGGCAGGACTAAATCCAGGACTAAAACAGGGCTAAGGCAGGACTAAATCCAGAACTAAAACGGGGCTAAGGCAGGACTAAAACCAGAACTAAAACAGGGCTAAGGCAGGACTAAATCCAGGACTAAAACAGGGCTAAGGCAGGACTAAATCCAGGACTAAAACAGGGCTAAGGCAGGACTAAATCAAGAACTAAAACAGGGCTAAGGCAGGACTAAATCCAGGACTAAAACAGGGCTAAGGCAGGACTAAACCAGAACTAAAACAGGGCTAAGGCAGGACTAAACCAGAACTAAAACAAGACTAAATCCAGAACTAAAACAGGGCTAAGGCAGGACTAAACCAGAACTAAAACAGGGCTAAGGCAGGACTAAACCAGAACTAAAACAGGGCTAAAACCAGAACTAAAACAGGGCTAAGGCAGGACTAAACCAGAACTAAAACAGGGCTAAGGCAGGACTAAACCAGAACTAAAACAGGGCTAAAACCAGAACTAAAACAGGGCTAAAACCAGAACTAAAACAGGGCTAAGGCAGGACTAAACCAGAACTAAAACAGGGCTAAGGCAGGACTAAATCCAGAACTAAAACAGGGCTAAGGCAGGACTAAATCCAGAACTAAAACAGGGCTAAAACCAGAACTAAAACAGGGCTAAGGCAGGACTAAATCCAGAACTAAAACAGGGCTAAGGCAGGACTAAATCCAGAACTAAAACAGGGCTAAGGCATGACTAATGCAGGACTAAACCAAGACTAAACCAGTAATAAACGAAGACTGAAACAGGACTCAACCAGGTCTGAACTAGGGTTGAAGTAGACTAAACGTGTATATAAGTAAAAATAACTCTTGCTCTTGTGTTTTGCAGGTACGGGTCCGTGAACCACCCCGTGTCCGTGCACCTGTACTTCCTGTCCGATCAGTTCCAGGGGTATTTGGTCCGGACCCAGGCCCTGAACCGAGGCTCGGCCCAAACTGAGACGCTGGAGACCTGGGTGTCGTCCAAGGACCACTACACCGTCCCCAACCCCGCGCCTACTGTCAACAGACTGCAGCACATACAGGTACTACTGCTAATACTGCTACTACTACTACTACTACTGCTAATACTGCTACTACTACTACTACTACTGCTACTACTACTACTACTACTACTACTACTACTGCTACTGCTACTACTACTACTACTACTACTACTACTGCTGCTACTACTACTACTACTACTGCTACTACTACTACTACTACTACTACTACTGCTGCTACTACTACTACTACTACTACTACTACTACTACTACTACTGCTACTACTACTACTACTACTACTACTACTACCTACTACTACTACTACTACTACTGCTACTACTGTTTTACTACTACCACTAGGCACTGTGCTGGAGACTACTGTCTACTGTCTCCAGCACAGTGCCTGATATCTACAGACTGCAGCATGTACAGTACTACTACTCCTACTACTGCTGCTACTACTGTCCCACCCCGCGCCCTGCCCCCAGACTGCACGTACAGGTAAATACTGCCTCCGCTGCCGTGTGACCCTTGCCCTTTTGGCCCCTCTGGCTCAGGTGGGCACAGACTGGGACCCGAAGGAGCGTCTCTTCAGGAACTGGGGCTCTGTGATGGGCCCAGAGGACGAGCCGGTCGCCGTGCAGCGCTGGAGCCGCGCCCAGTCCAACCTCACGGCCACCGTCGTCTGGATCGACCCCACCAACGTCATCGCCGCCACCTACGACATCCTGGTGGACGCCGGGTCGGAGGTCACGCACTACCGGCCGCCGCTCACCGCCCCCCTCAGGCCGGGAGTGTGGACGCTGCGGGTGCTGCACCACTGGAGCCCGCTGGGTCAAACGCGTTTCATCGTGTCCCCGCTGGAGTTCCACAGGCAGCAGCCCATCCAGAGAGGTGAGGGGAGCGGGCTGGGTGCACACGGGTCTGGGCCTGGTCTGGTCCTGGTTTAGACCTGGTTTAGACCTAGTTTAGACCTGGTTTAGACCTGGTTTGGTCCTGGTTTAGTCCTGTTATAGTTCTGGTTTAGTCCCGATTTAGTCCTGGTTTAGTCCTGGTTTGATCCTGTTTCAGTTCTGTGTGGTCCTGGGTTAGTCCTGGTTTAGTTCTGGTCCAGTTCAGGTTTAGTTCTGGTTTAGTCCCGGTATGGTCCTGTTTTAGTTCTGTTTTAATCGTGGTATAGTCCTGATATGGTCCTAGTTTAGTCCTAGTTTAGTCCTGGTCTGGTCCTGGTATGGTCCTGTTTTAGTTCTGGTTTAGTTCTGGTACGGTCCTGGGATGGTCCTAGTTTAGTCCTGGCTTAGTCCTGGTTTGGTCCTGGTTTTGTCCTGTTTTAGTCCTGTTTTAATTCTGATTTGGTCCTGGTTTAGTCCTGTTTTATTTCTGGTTTAGTCCTGGTTTGACCCTGTTTTAGTTCTGTGTGGTCCTGGGTTAGTCCTGCTTTAGTCCTGGTTTAATCCTGGTTTGGTCCTGGTATGGTCCTGTTTTAATTCTCATTTAGTCCTGATGTGGTCCTGGGTTAGTCCTGATTTAGTCCTGGTTTGGTCCTAGTTTAGTCCTGGTTTGGTCTTAGTTTAGTCCTGGTTTGGTCTTAGTTTAGTCCTGGTTTAGTCCTGGTTTGGTCCTGTTTTAGTTCTGGTTTAGTCCCAGTTTAGTCCTGGGTTGGTCCTGGTTTAATCTAGGTTTATTCCTTGTTTAGTCCTGGTCTGGTCCGGTCCTATTTCAGTTCTGGTTTAGTCCTGGTTCAGTTCTGGTTTAGTCCTGGTTTGGTCCTGGTTTAGTCCTGGTATGGTCCTGTTTTAGTACTGGTTTAGTCCTGGTTCAGTTCTGGTTTAGTCCTGGTTCAGTTCTGGTTTAGTCCTGGTTTGGTCCTGGTTTAGTCCTGGTATGGTCCTGTTTTAGTACTGGTTTAGTCCTGGTTTGGTCCTGGTTTGGTCCTGGTTTGGTCCTGGTTTAGTCCTGGTATGGTCCTGATTTGGTCCTGTTTTAGTCCTGGTTTGGTCCTGGTTTCGTCCTCATTTATGTCATTTCGTCTTAAACCGTTTGTAATAACCTGCTCTTCATTTCTCTACTTTGTTCATAAATAAATTCCTAATGTGGAACTTTCCCATCCCGGGAGTTGAACCTGCGACCTTCTGACCCTCGCCCTAACCTCACTACGTCTTTATTTTTAACGTGTGTTGCCTCTAACTCTCAGTGAGCTGTTTCCAAACTCCGTAAACTCGTCACGTGGCTCTTAAAGTGTGTCCGGAGCTGAAGTGTCGCGCGCCCCCTGAACGCAGCACCTGTCCCTGTTTGTGCCTCACACTTCTGCTTTTAGAGCCGGGTCACCTCTGTTTAATTTAGACCCTCAACGCATCGCGCCTAATCCCACAAAACCATGCCCCAGGTCACGTTACATCAAAGGATTCTGCTCTAGGCCTCTGTGTCAGATCCCCTCCCCGCCTGTTGTATCAGTGAGTGTCAGATGCCCTCCCAGCCTATGATATCCCTGTGTGTTGGGTGACTTAAGTCTGGTCTGAGCTCTGGTCTCTGGTCTGGTCTCAGGTCTCAGGTCTCAGGTCTCAGGTCTCAGGTCTGGTCTCTGGTCTCAGGTCCAGTCTCTGGTCTGGTCTCTGGCCTCAGGTCCAGTCTCTGGTCCAGTCTCAGGTCCAGTCTCAGGTCTGGTCTGTGTTAAATGCTGCTCAGAGACAGTGGAGTCTAAGTAAAGCTGCATAAA
>CM060667.1:3984379-4029556 GCA_030686955.1 Odontamblyopus rebecca
TTGAGTAATGTATTGTAGTGTGTAAAAGTACTCTTACTTGAGTAATATATTGTAGTGTGTAAAAGTACTCTTACTTGAGTAATGTGTTGTAGTGTGTAAAAGTACTCTTACTTGAGTAATATATTGTAGTGCCTAACAGTACTCTTACTTGAGTAATATATTTTACTGTGTAACAGTACTCTTACTTGAGTAATGTATTGTAGTGTGTAACAGTACTCTTACTTGAGTAATATATTGTAGTGTGTAAAAGTACTCTTACTTGAGTAATGTATTGTAGTGTGTAAAAGTACTCTTACTTGAGTAATATATTGTAGTGCCTAACAGTACTCTTACTTGAGTAATATATTTTACTGTGTAACAGTACTCTTACTTGAGTAATTTATTGTAGTGTGTAACAGTACTCTTACTTGAGTAATATATTGTAGTGTGTAATAGTACTCTTACTTGAGTAATATATTGTAGTGTGTAACAGTAATCCATCCATCCATCCATCCATCCATCTTCTCCCGCTTAATCCGGCTGGGTCGCGGGGACAGCGTGCTGCCCAATACTCATAGCACCTGACCCCCCCTATGAACCCCTCTGCAGGTGGTGAGCCCACAGGAGGGTGGATAACAGTAATCTTACTTGAGTAATGTATTGTAGTGTGTAAAAGTACTCTTACTTGAGTAATATATTGTAGTGCCTAACAGTACTCTTACTTGAGTAATATATTTTACTGTGTAACAGTACTCTTACTTGAGTAATGTATTGTAGTGTGTAACAGTACTCTTACTTGAGTAATATATTGTAGTGTGTAATAGGCAAGATGGCGCCGCTGTGCATGGCTGGTCGTCTGCCTCTGCTTCGTATTTTACTACTATTATTAGTACTCTCAATATTTGTAAATAACGTGTCCACACTGCTTGTATATGATCGCCAGACTCTTCTGAATATTCGTGACTCTGTGACAAAACCTGTCATTGTTGATGGACAGTCGAAGACGCTCCCTCCATTCTTGGCATCTGTACCCCACTATCTATGGCGTTTACCTGCCCCACTGCCTCGCAGAAGTCGCCAGAGAAAGCGGGGAAAACGGGGTGGGGTACTGGTGAGATTGAGAGCTTACCTGGCGCAGTCTTCAACTTGCGAGCGGCACCTCAAGCGGCTTTCTCGGGAGTACAACAGATTCCTCGTGCGGCACTGCTCGGAGGTTACCTGGCTCCGACCTACCGCCCCGGACACCGGCTACAAACATCCCAGCCGCGTGCGGCGTGTCAGCGTCTGCAGACGGGGCTCTGTGCAGGGGAATCTTCGTCCACTGGCTCGAGGCTCCGACTCCGAGGAATCCGACCGCACAGCGATCCGTTTCGCCCTGATTAATACGAGGTCGCTGACAAATAAAACTTTCATTTTGAAGGATTTCTTTGCAACACGTGTGCTGGACTTTCTGTTGTTGACGGAAACGTGGATCAAGCCCGGTGACGACAGCGCGTTCACAGAGCTCCTCCCCCCTCGGTGCTCTTTCCTCAGCTCCCCGAGAGCGTCTGGTCGAGGGGGCGGAGTCGCTACAATTTTCAAGGACAATTACAAATGCAAGCCTTTACATGTACATGATTATACATGTTTTGAAGTACAGCTATTCACAATAGAGCTTGCCAGCCCGATTCTTTGTGCTGTTCTCTATCGTCCACCAAAATACAATAAGAACTTTATGAAAGAGTTTTCTGAGTTTTTGGCTGAGATTGTAACAAAGTTTGATCAACTACTGATCTGCGGGGACCTTAACATTCATGTTTGTTGCCCATCTGATCAGCTGGCTTCTGATTTCAAACGTCTTTTGGCATCTTTTGGATTAACTCAGTCTGTAGAATCACCAACACACAATGCAGGGCACACTTTAGACTTAATAATCACCTATGGGCTCTCATTGTCAGTTACCGAAATATCAGTCACACCCATTTCAGATCATTTGCCCATTATTTTTGAAGTTATGGCCCCTGCATTTGTCTGCAAGCCCCCTGCTCCTGCCTCTTGTCGTCGTGTTATGACCTCATCAACGGCTTTGGAATTTGCTGCAGCTTTTGAGGAATCAGATTTCTGTACATCTGATGGAACTGCTCTTCCAAAATGCCCTGATGGTTTTTTATCTTCTTTTTATTCAACCTGCATGGGGATCTTGGACACTATTGCTCCTTTCACGCGCAGATCCCCAAGCTCAGGTCTGAACCTTGGGTAAATGATACCACCCGGGTCCTCAGACAGCGCTGTAGGCAGGCAGAGCGACGGTGGAAGAAGGATAAATTACATGTGTCTCTTGGCATTCTGAGGGACAGCTTAGCTCACTATCAGCAAGCTATGAAAGAGGCAAAATGCAAATATCTGTCAGATATAATTTGCAGTAATGGACATTGCCCTCGTGTGTTGTTTAACACCATTAATTCTGTTGTAAATCCACACTCAACTATAATTGATGCCTCTGTTTCCACATGTGAGAATTTTTTACACTTTTTTGTTGATAAAGTGGTATCTGTGAGACAATTGACCAGTCTCAGCATCGGGCCTGTTCAGCCTGATAGTGAAGTACACTGTTCAGTCAGTTTGTTTAGTCAGTTTGAACCAGTCTCTCTCTCTTCTCTCACTGAAGTGGTTAAACAATTGAAAACTACAAACTGTCCTCTAGACATCTTCCCCACTAAGTTGTTGAAGGAGGTGGTTAATACTGTAGGTCCCTCCTTCAGGTTTTTATTAACACTTGTCTCAGCTCAGGTTGTGTCCCTGATTCCCTTAAACACGCCATAGTGAGACCTCTTCTCAAAAACCGCAGCTTGATGTCAGTGTATTGTCAAATTTTAGACCGGGTTCTACTCTGCCAATTATTTCTAAGATTCTTGAAAAGGTTGATTTAATGCAGTTGCAGTCGTTTCTCGATAGCAGTGCCGTCTTAGAGAAATTCCAGTCTGGGTTCAGATCCCGGCACAGCACTGAATCTGCTCTACTTAAAGTACACAACGATATTGCCCTGTCAGTTGATGCTAAACGCCCCATCGTCTTGGTCTTGCTTGACTTAACCGCAGCATTTGACACAGTCGACCATTCAATTTTACTGTCTCGCCTGAAAAATTATGTTGGTATCACAGGAACTGCTCTTAAATGGTTTGAGTCATACTTGATTAATAGAAGTTTTTCTGTTAATATTGGTGAGTTCTCCTCCTCTGTGGCCTCGCTGTTTTGTGGAGTGCCCCAGGGCTCTATTTTGGGCCCTGTTTTATTCTCTTTGTATATGTTGCCACTGGGGTCAATTATAGATAAGCATAACCTCGCCTTTCACTGCTATGCGGATGATCTGCAGATTTACTTACCTGTGTTTCCAGATAAAAATGGTGCTCTTCAGTCATTAACTGACTGCATCAAAGATTTAAAATTGTGGTTAGGACAAAATTTTCTTCATTTGAATGAAAGCAAAACAGAATACATTTTATTTGGTGATTCTGCATCTTCCGATTTTGATTGGTTGTCATCAAAGTTAAAATTGACCGTTAGGAACCTTGGGGTCACTTTTGACAACAACTTCAAATTTGATAAGCAGATTGACAGTGTTGTGAGAGCCAGTTTTTATCAGTTACGCCTTTTATCTAAAGTAAAGCCTTTTTTAAATCGCACCGACCTCGAAAGGACTATTCATGCTTTTATCAGTTCGAGAATAGATTATTGTAACGCACTTTATGTCGGTGTCTCCCAAACTGCTCTCAGTCGCCTTCAGCTTGTGCAGAACGCTGCAGCTCGTTTTTTAACCAACACATGTAGACGTCAGCACATCACCCCAGTCCTTTTTACACTTCATTGGCTTCCAGTTTCTTTTAGAATTGATTTTAAAATTTTACTTTTTGTTTTTAAAGCTCTTAATTGCTTAGCACCTTGTTATTTGACCGAGCTTTTATCTTTCCGAAAATCAGGTCGCACTTTAAGGTCAAATAACCAACTTCTTTTGGAAGTCCCCCGAGCCAGGCTCAAACACTGGGGTGATCGAGCTTTCTCTGTGGTTGGTCCCAGACTGTGGAACAATCTGCCCTTTGAGCTACGTAGCATCACTGATTTTAATCTTTTTAAATCTAGGCTTAAAACATATTTATTCAAAATGGCTTTTAATACTTAGTGGTTTGTGGCACGTAATTTTTCTGCATTGTGTGTTTTACTGTATATTGTTTACATTGTTGTATGTTCTGTCTTTTGTATTGTTGTATTTTCTGTTTTTAATTGGAAAGCACTTTGGTCACCAATGGTGTTGTAAAGGGCTATATAAATAAAGGTTGATTGATTGATTGATTGATTGATTGAATAGTACTCTTACTTGAGTAATGTATTGTAGTGTGTAACAGTACTCTTACTTGAGTAATATATTTTACTGTGTAACAGTACTCTTACTTGAGTAATGTATTGTAGTGTGTAACAGTACTCTTACTTGAGTAATATATTGTAGTGTGTAATAGTACTCTTACTTGAGTAATGTATTGTAGTGTGTAACAGTACTCTTACTTGAGTAATGTATTGTAGTGTGTAAAAGTACTCTTACTTGAGTAATGTATTGTAGTGTGTAACAGTACTCTTACTTGAGTAATATATTGTAGTGTGTAACAGTACTCTTACTTGAGTAATGTATTGTAGTGTGTAACAGTACTCTTACTTGAGTAATGTATTGTAGTGTGTAACAGTACTCTTACTTGAGTAATATATTGTAGTGTGTAATAGTACTCTTACTTGAGTAATGTATTGTAGTGTGTAACAGTACTCTTACTTGAGTAATGTATTGTAGTGTGTAACAGTACTCTTACTTGAGTAATATATTGTAGTGTGTAACAGTACTCTTACTTGAGTAATATATTGTAGTGTGTAACAGTACTCTTACTTGAGTAATGTATTGTAGTGTGTAAAAGTACTCTTACTTGAGTAATATATTGTAGTGCCTAACAGTACTCTTACTTGAGTAATATATTTTACTGCGTAACAGTACTCTTACTTGAGTAATATATTGTAGTGTGTAACAGTACTCTTACTTGAGTAATATATTGTAGTGTGTAACAGTACTCATACTTGAGTAATATATTGTAGTGTGTAACAGTACTCTTACTTGAGTAATGTATTGTAGTGTGTAAAAGTACTCTTACTTGAGTAATATATTGTAGTGCCTAACAGTACTCTTACTTGAGTAATATATTTTACTGCGTAACAGTACTCTTACTTGAGTAATATATTGTAGTGTGTAATAGTACTCTTACTTGAGTAATATTGTAGTGTGTAACAGTACTCTTACTTGAGTAATATATTGTAGTGTGTAACAGTACTTTTACTTGAGTAATATATTGTAGTGTGTAACTGTACTCTTACTTGAGTAATATATTGTAGTGTGTAACAGGACTCTTACTTGAGTAATATTACTTGAGTAATATATTGTAGTGTGTAACAGTACTTTTACTTGAGTAATATATTGTATTGTGTAACAGTACTCTTACTTGAGTAATATATTGTAGTGTGTAACAGTACTTTTACTTGAGTAATATATTGTAGTGTGCAACAGTACTCTTACTTGAGTAATGCATTGTAGTGTGTAACAGTACTCTTACTTGAGTAATGTATTGTAGTGTGTAAAAGTACTCTTACTTGAGTAATGTATTGTAGTGTGTAACAGTACTCTTACTTGAGTAATATATTGTAGTGTGTAACAGTACTCTTACTTGAGTAATATATTGTAGTGTGTAACAGTACTCTTACTTGAGTAATATATTGTAGTGTGTAACAGTACTCATACTTGAGTAATATATTGTAGTGTGTAACAGTACTCTTACTTGAGTAATATATTGTAGTGTGTAACAGTACTCTTACTTGAGTAATATATTTTACTGTGTAACAGTACTCTTACTTGAGTAATGTATTGTAGTGTGTAACAGTACTCTTACTTGAGTAATATATTGTAGTATGTAACAGTACTCTTACTTGAGTAATATATTGTAGTGTGTAATAGTACTCTTACTTGAGTAATGTATTGTAGTGTGTAACAGTAATCTTACTTGAGTAATGTATTGTAGTGTGTAAAAGTACTCTTACTTGAGTAATATATTGTAGTGTGTAAAAGTACTCTTACTTGAGTAATGTATTGTAGTGTGTAACAGTACTCTTACTTGAGTAATATATTGTAGTGTGTAACAGTACTCTTACTTGAGTAATGTATTGTAGTGTGTAACAGTACTCTTACTTGAGTAATGTATTGTAGTGTGTAACAGTACTCTTACTTGAGTAATATATTTTACTGTGTAACAGTACTCTTACTTGAGTAATGTATTGTAGTGTGTAACAGTACTCTTACTTGAGTAATATATTGTAGTGTGTAACAGTACTCTTACTTGAGTAATATATTGTAGTGTGTAACAGTACTCATACTTGAGTAATATATTGTAGTGTGTAACAGTACTCTTACTTGAGTAATGTATTGTAGTGTGTAAAAGTACTCTTACTTGAGTAATATATTGTAGTGCCTAACAGTACTCTTACTTGAGTAATATATTTTACTGCGTAACAGTACTCTTACTTGAGTAATATATTGTAGTGTGTAACAGTACTCTTACTTGAGTAATATATTGTAGTGTGTAATAGTACTCTTACTTGAGTAATATTGTAGTGTGTAACAGTACTCTTACTTGAGTAATATATTGTAGTGTGTAACAGTACTTTTACTTGAGTAATATATTGTAGTGTGTAACTGTACTCTTACTTGAGTAATATATTGTAGTGTGTAACAGGACTCTTACTTGAGTAATATTACTTGAGTAATATATTGTAGTGTGTAACAGTACTTTTACTTGAGTAATATATTGTATTGTGTAACAGTACTCTTACTTGAGTAATATATTGTAGTGTGTAACAGTACTTTTACTTGAGTAATATATTGTAGTGTGTAACAGTACTCTTACTTGAGTAATGTATTGTAGTGTGTAACAGTACTCTTACTTGAGTAATGTATTGTAGTGTGTAAAAGTACTCTTACTTGAGTAATGTATTGTAGTGTGTAACAGTACTCTTACTTGAGTAATATATTGTAGTGTGTAACAGTACTCTTACTTGAGTAATATATTGTAGTGTGTAACAGTACTCTTACTTGAGTAATATATTGTAGTGTGTAACAGTACTCATACTTGAGTAATATATTGTAGTGTGTAACAGTACTCTTACTTGAGTAATATATTGTAGTGTGTAACAGTACTCTTACTTGAGTAATATATTTTACTGTGTAACAGTACTCTTACTTGAGTAATGTATTGTAGTGTGTAACAGTACTCTTACTTGAGTAATATATTGTAGTGTGTAACAGTACTCTTACTTGAGTAATATATTGTAGTGTGTAATAGTACTCTTACTTGAGTAATGTATTGTAGTGTGTAACAGTAATCTTACTTGAGTAATGTATTGTAGTGTGTAAAAGTACTCTTACTTGAGTAATGTATTGTAGTGTGTAACAGTACTCTTACTTGAGTAATATATTGTAGTGTGTAACAGTACTCTTACTTGAGTAATATATTTTACTGTGTAACAGTACTCTTACTTGAGTAATGTATTGTAGTGTGTAACAGTACTCATACTTGAGTAATATATTGTAGTGTGTAACAGTACTCATACTTGAGTAATATATTGTAGTGTGTAACAGTACTCATACTTGAGTAATATATTGTAGTGTGTAACAGTACTCTTACTTGAGTAATGTATTGTAGTGTGTAACAGTACTCTTACTTGAGTAATGTATTGTAGTGTGTAACAGTACTCTTACTTGAGTAATATATTGTAGTGTGTAAAAGTACTCTTACTTGAGTAATGTATTGTAGTGTGTAACAGTACTCTTACTTGAGTAATGTATTGTAGTGTGTAACAGTACTCTTACTTGAGTAATATATTTTACTGTGTAACAGTACTCTTACTTGAGTAATGTATTGTAGTGTGTAACAGTACTCTTACTTGAGTAATATATTGTAGTGTGTAACAGTACTCTTACTTGAGTAATATATTGTAGTGTGTAACAGTACTCTTACTTGAGTAATATATTTTACTGTGTAACAGTACTCTTACTTGAGTAATGTATTGTAGTGTGTAACAGTACTCTTACTTGAGTAATATATTGTAGTGTGTAACAGTACTCTTACTTGAGTAATATATTGTAGTGTGTAACAGTACTCTTACTTGAGTAATATATTGTAGTGTGTAACAGTACTCTTACTTGAGTAATGTATTGTAGTGTGTAACAGTAATCTTACTTGAGTAATGTATTGTAGTGTGTAACAGTAATCTTACTTGAGTAATATATTGTTGTGTGTAAAAGTACTCTTACTTGAGTAATGTATTGTAGTGTGTAAAAGTACTCTTACTTGAGTAATATATTGTAGTGTGTAACAGTACTCTTACTTGAGTAATATATTTTACTGTGTAACAGTACTCTTACTTGAGTAATGTATTGTAGTGTGTAACAGTACTCTTACTTGAGTAATATATTGTAGTGTGTAATAGTACTCTTACTTGAGTAATGTATTGTAGTGTGTAACAGTACTCTTACTTGAGTAATGTATTGTAGTGTGTAAAAGTACTCTTACTTGAGTAATGTATTGTAGTGTGTAACAGTACTCTTACTTGAGTAATATATTGTAGTGTGTAACAGTACTCTTACTTGAGTAATATATTGTAGTGTGTAACAGTACTCTTACTTGAGTAATATATTGTAGTGTGTAACAGTACTTTTACTTGAGTAATATATTGTAGTGTGTAACAGTACTCTTACTTGAGTAATATATTATAGTGTGTAACAGTACTTTTACTTGAGTAATATATTGTAGTGTGTAACAGTACTTTTACTTGAGTAATATATTGTAGTGTGTAACAGTACTCTTACTTGAGTAATATATTTTACTGTGTAACAGTACTCTTACTTGAGTAATGTATTGTAGTGTGTAACAGTACTCTTACTTGAGTAATGTATTGTAGTGTGTAACAGTACTCTTACTTGAGTAATATATTGTAGTGTGTAACAGTACTCTTACTTGAGTAATATATTTTACTGTGTAACAGTACTCTTACTTGAGTAATGTATTGTAGTGTGTAACAGTACTCTTACTTGAGTAATATATTGTAGTGTCTAACAGTACTCTTACTTGAGTAATATATTGTAGTGTGTAACAGTACTTTTACTTGAGTAATATATTGTAGTGTGTAACAGTACTCTTACTTGAGTAATATATTGTAGTGTGTAACAGTACTCTTACTTGAGTAATATATTTTACTGTGTAACAGTACTCTTACTTGAGTAATGTAATGTAGTGTGTAACAGTACTCTTCTTGAGTAATATATTGTAGTGTGTAACAGTACTCTTACTTGAGTAATATATTGTAGTGTGTAACAGTACTCTTACTTGAGTAATATATTGTAGTGTGTAACAGTACTCTTACTTGAGTAATATATTGTAGTGTGTAACAGTACTCTTACTTGAGTAATATATTGTAGTGTGTAACAGTACTCTTACTTGAGTAATATATTGTAGTGTGTAACAGTACTCTTACTTGAGTAATATATTGTAGTGTGTAACAGTACTCTTACTTGAGTAATATATTGTAGTGTGTAACAGTACTTTTACTTGAGTAATATATTGTAGTGTGTAACAGTACTTTTACTTGAGTAATATATTGTAGTGTGTAACAGTACTTTTACTTGAGTAATATATTGTAGTGTGTAACAGTACTTTTACTTGAGTAATATATTGTAGTGTGTATCAGTACTCTTACTTGAGTAATATATTGTAGTGTGTAACAGTACTCTTCTTGAGTAATATATTGTAGTGTGTAACAGTACTCTTACTTGAGTAATATATTGTAGTGTGTAACAGTACTCTTACTTGAGTAATATATTGTAGTGTGTAACAGTACTCTTACTTGAGTAATATATTGTAGTGTGTAACAGTACTTTTACTTGAGTAATATATTGTAGTGTGTAACAGTACTCTTACTTGAGTAATATATTGTAGTGTGTAACAGTACTTTTACTTGAGTAATATATTGTAGTGTGTAACAGTACTCTTACTTGAGTAATATATTGTAGTGTGTAACAGTACTCTTACTTGAGTAATGTATTGTAGTCTGTAACAGTACTCTTACTTGAGTAATATATTGTAGTGTGTAACAGTACTCTTACTTGAGTAATATATTGTAGTGTGTAACAGTACTCTTACTTGAGTAATATATTGTAGTGTGTAACAGTACTCTTACTTGAGTAATATATTGTAGTGTGTAACAGTACTCTTACTTGAGTAATATATTGTAGTGTGTAACAGTACTCTTACTAGAGTAATATATTGTCGTGTGTAACAGTACTCTTACTTGAGTAATATATTTTACTGTGTAACAGTACTCTTACTTGAGTAATGTATTGTAGTGTGTAACAGTACTCTTACTTGAGTAATATATTGTAGTGTGTAACAGTACTCTTACTTGAGTAATATATTGTAGTGTGTAATAGTACTCTTACTTGAGTAATGTATTATAGTGTGTAACAGTAATCTTACTTGAGTAATGTATTGTAGTGTGTAAAAGTACTCTTACTTGAGTAATATATTGTAGTGTGTAAAAGTACTCTTACTTGAGTAATGTATTGTAGTGTGTAAAAGTACTCTTACTTGAGTAATATATTGTAGTGTCTAACAGTACTCTTACTTGAGTAATATATTTTACTGTGTAACAGTACTCTTACTTGAGTAATGTATTGTAGTGTGTAACAGTACTCTTACTTGAGTAATATATTGTAGTGTGTAACAGTACTCTTACTTGAGTAATATATTGTAGTGTGTAACAGTACTTTTACTTGAGTAATATATTGTAGTGTGTAACAGTACTTTTACTTGAGTAATATATTGTAGTGTGTAACAGTACTCTTACTTGAGTAATATATTGTAGTGTGTAACAGTACTTTTACTTGAGTAATATATTGTAGTGTGTAACAGTACTCTTACTTGAGTAATATATTGTAGTGTGTAACAGTACTTTTACTTGAGTAATATATTGTAGTGTGTAACAGTACTTTTACTTGAGTAATATATTGTAGTGTGTAACAGTACTCTTACTTGAGTAATATATTGTAGTGTGTAACAGTACTTTTACTTGAGTAATATATTGTAGTAACAGTACTCTTCTTGAGTAATATATTGTAGTGTGTAACAGTACTCTTACTTGAGTAATATATTGTAGTGTGTAACAGTACTCTTACTTGAGTAATATATTGTAGTGTGTAACAGTACTCTTACTTGAGTAATATATTGTAGTGTGTAACAGTACTCTTACTTGAGTAATATATTGTAGTGTGTAACAGTACTCTTACTTGAGTAATATATTGTAGTGTGTAACAGTACTCTTACTTGAGTAATATATTGTAGTGTGTAACAGTACTCTTACTTGAGTAATATATTGTAGTGTGTAACAGTACTCTTCTTGAGTAATATATTGTAGTGTGTAACAGTACTCTTACTTGAGTGATATATTGTAGTGTGTAACAGTACTCTTACTTGAGTAATATATTGTAGTGTGTAACAGTACTCTTACTTGAGCAATATAATGTAGTCTGTAACAGTACTTTTACTTGAGTAATATATTGTAGTGTGTAACAGTACTCTTACTTGAGTAATATATTGTAGTGTGTAACAGTACTCTTACTTGAGTAATATATTGTAGTGTGTAACAGTACTCTTACTTGAGTGATATATTGTAGTCTGTAACAGTACTTTTACTTGAGTAATATATTGTAGTGTGTAACAGTACTCTTACTTAGGACTCTGCTGTTGTTTTCAATGAAACCACCGGAGGCCGATAGAATGTTTCGATGACATTTATTTGCAGGTGATATAAACGAATACACTTGTCACACTGTGATTAACCCTATCAAGAAAACTGAGAGAGAGAGAAGATGCAGGAACAAGGGCTCCTCCGCTCACGACCACCAAAAGAGCGCAGTTTAAGAGAGGAGGGCTGGTTTTCACTGGCATCAAACGTTGCAACACTGTTTCACCTGAACTCTTCTGGAGTGGAGGATGAGATTCTGACTGTAGCTACCCCTGGTTTTCTTCAATAAAAGGACGTTACGCTCCGTACTGATGGTCATGTGTGACATTTATTTTCATTCACCAACTTCAACACATGGAACACCGTGAAAACTAAAATAAAGACAGATAGAGAAAACGTCTCAGAGTTGCATAAATTACCTCTAAGCAAACATAAATTACAGATAATATATTTACCGTGTTCGCCTATGTGCCACCAGCGGTAACTAAATGGAACTCTGAAGCTAGCGTACTTTCTTCGCTCTTTACTGCTTTCTCTGACGTCTTTCTCTCTTTCGCGGCTATTCTCTCTCTCTAACCACTTCCGGGGGAAGGGTGAAGGTCACATGACATAAAGCGAACATTGCACAAATAAAATATATAAAAAACAACAATGACGTTCCCACACATCAACAACAGAAAACACTTCAGGCCCGATGCAATGAAAACACAAACACTGACATCATCGTCAGCTACACTCCCACCAAATTACCTTTGATAACAATGAAGATATACACTATACACTCTTCATAAAACACATCAAGGTAATTTTCAATGAACATTTGAATGTAAGAAATGTACAACCCTTTAAGTACTTTCAACAAGAAGAACCAACTTTTGAATAGGTCTATCAATAATGGATGGCTTATGTAAGCGCTCTCCCTTCTTTCCCAGTTTTCTGTCCCCGACTTGTAAAGTCCCCTTCCTCACCAGTCCATCATCACTCTCATGTACCTTAATAACTTTAGCAAGTGTCCATTCATTGCGAGGGGTTTTCTCATCTTTGACTATTACAATATCACCAACCCTCATGTTGCGTTTAGGGGTGTGCCAGCACTGTCTCAGAGTAATGTTAGTGAGATACTCTTTCCTCCACCTATGCCAAAACTGCTCTGACAGGTACTGAACTCTTCTCCAGCGCTTCTTAGCATACAAATCTTCTTCTACAAAGTTACCTGGAGGGGGAAGTGGAACAGAACCTTTCATGGTGATTAAATGGTTTGGTGTTATGGGCTCTAAACTGTTGGCATCACTTATGCTATCAATGGTTAGTGGGCGGCTGTTTACAATATACATTGTCTCATACAGAAAAGTTCTCAATGATGCATCATCCAGTCTATCAACAGTTTGGGCAAGAACTTTACATAACACGCTTCTAACTGTCCTAATCTGACGCTCCCATGCTCCTCCTGCATGGCTTGAGCTTGGCGCATTCATAAGAAAGTCACATTGCTTTTCTGCCAGATAGGCTTTCACTCTGTCGTTGTCCATTTCACTTAAAGATTTTTCCAGTTCATTTTTTGCACCCGTGAAATTAGTTCCCTGGTCTGACCTGATCTGTCGAACAGGCCCACGGATCGCTACAAAACATCTTAAAGCATTGATAAATGCATCGGTTGACATATCCTCTAGCATTTCAATATGAATTGCTCTACAACTTAAACAAGTGAACAGAAGACCATACCGTTTGTAAACTTTACGACCCTGTCTGGTATTAAAGGGGCCAAAGCAGTCCATACCACAATAGGTGAAAGGTGGCGATGGGTTAATGCGGTCGCAAGGTAGATCTGCCATCCTCTGTTGCTCAGGTGGTGCGCGGGCTCTCCTGCACCACACACATTTTCTGATGTACTCAGCTACTGCTTTGCTTCCACCAACAATCCAGTAACCATTTGCTCTGATTTCATTCAAAGTTTGTCCTCTGCCTTGGTGCTGGGTCTTGTCGTGATAATGTGCAATGATAAGACGAGTAATAACACAGTCTTTAGGCAGGATTACAGGATGTCTCACTTCAAAACCTGTTGAGGCCTTTCTTAACCTTCCTCCTACTCTCATTATGCCATTTTGAAGGAATGGGTCCAGTTCAAAGAGTCTGTGGTTGCGTGGCAACTTTTGAGAGTGATCCAGTTTGTTTATTTCCTCTTCATATGCATCTTTTTGTGCAAGTTTGACTAGTGTTAGCATAGCTTGTTGTCTTTCCTCCACATTTGGAGGGTCCTTTGTTTTAATCCTCTTTGCCATTCGTTTGATACGAGCAATGACACTGACTGCAGCATTCCAATTTGAGAACCTTGCCAAATGGTCTTTGATGTCACTTTGTTGTGTTGTCTCAATTTTCAGCACTTGGATTGTTTTTATTTCAGGATCTCCCACCATGAGCTCTGGTGGCATGCTTTGCTCTATCACAATGTCTTTGTCCCAAAGAAACTTAGGACCAGTGAACCAGTTTGAGTGAATAAGGTCTAAAACCTTTAAGCCTCTTGAGGCATGGTCGGCTGGGTTTTTATTTGTCGACATAATGCCATTGTTCTGGGTTTGTAGTTTCTCTGATTCTTTGAACACGATTTGCAACAAAAACATGAAATCTTTTAGCCTCATTGTTAATATAACCGAGTACCACTCTTGAATCTGTCCAAAAGTACTCTCTGTCAACTTTGAGTTCGAGCTCCCTTTTCAGCATGTGGCTAACAGCAGCGGATGTTACTGCAGCTGTTAGTTCCAACCTTGGGATTGTGACTATTTTGGTTGGTGTGACTCTGGCTTTGCCTATGACTAATGTACAATGTACTTTCTGTTCACTCACTAATCTGATATAAGAACACTGACCATAGCCTTGACTACTCGCATCAGAGAAATGGTGAAGCTCAACTCTCAGGACTTTACCAAAGTTCACAGGCTTAAAACACCGGGGAATCTGAACAAATTGAAGATTTTCTAAATCATTCATCCACCCCTCCCACCTTAGCTTTAGTTCTGAAGGTAGCGGATCATCCCACCCAATGCCCTTTTGACACATCTCTTGTAACACTCTCTTTCCCTCTAGAATGAAGGGGGCTAAGAACCCTAAGGGATCGTACAGGGATGCCACAATTGACAAAATACCTCTCCTAGTCATTGATTTCTCATTGAGTGTTACCTGAAAGAAGAAGCTGTCACGTTCTATATCCCATCTTATGCCTAGCACTCTTTGCACTGGGAGGTCATTGTAATTTAGATCAACATCTTTTATGTCTACAGCTCTTTCTGCAGGATTGATTGAGTCTAGGACCTCTCTGTTGTTTGACAGAAACTTGTGAAGATGCAGTTTTCCCTTTGCACATAAAGCTTGTGACTCTTTTACAAGTTTGACTGCCTCTTTAACTGACTCTACACTTGTAAGGCCATCATCCACATAAAAATGTTTTTTGATGAAGTTAGCGGCTGATGGGTAGTCTCTCTCATTTTCACTGGCCAAATGCTTCATGCCAAAATTGGCGCAGCCAGGGGATGAGGACGCACCGAACAAATGAACTGTCATTCGGTATTCTGTGGGCTCCGTATCCGTGTCCCCATTGTCCCACCAAAGGAACCGTAAATAGTCTCTGTCCTCTGGACTAACGTGGAACCTGTGAAACATCTTCTCAACATCACACATGACTGCAATGTTGTGCTTACGAAAGCGGCAGAGTACTCCAGTAAGGCCGTTTGTAAGATCAGGTCCTGTTAGTAGGTGGTCATTTAATGCCGTTCCTTCAAACTTTGCTGAGCCGTCGAACACCACCCTGATTTTGTCCGGCTTGCGAGGGTGATAGACTCCTTGGTGCGGTATATACCAAACATTTCCTTGAGTTGGCTGTGATTCTGCCCTTTCTGCATCACCGTCTCTTAGAACTCCATTCATGAACTTTACATAGTCAGCTTTGAACTTTGGATCTCTGTCGAGTTTCTTTTTAAGCTGCTTTAGGCGAACCAGAGCCAAAGTTTTGTTATTTGGGAGCTGTGGGCGTGCTTTAAATGGCAGGGGCATTTCAAGGTGTCCATGCTCATTTTGTTTGATTTTCTCATTTAGCATCTGAAGGAATTGAATATCCTCTTGGGATATATTACTGCTACTCTGTTTGGTGTCTGCGAAATCTGACTCAAGTACCTTAATGATGGTTGAAGGGGTTACAGGGGAACCTCTTTTACAGACACCCTGTGACATAAACCAGTTACACTGCTAGCATTTACAAGCTGAGGTGCCCCTCCTACAATGCTCCAACCTAGATCTGTCCTAACGGCATAGGGCTCACTGTCACCACCAATGATGACCTCTCTGGGGGCTAGGGCTCTGGAGCAATCGTACCCTATCAAAAGTCCAACAGCACAGTCCATTAAAGGGGGCATCCTTTGAGCTACGTTAGCAAGGTGTTGCCATTTGTTTGCTGTTTGACGAGTAGGGATATGAGCACGCTCAAGCGGAATAAAGTCTCTGGTGTAAACTGGGGGTAACTCGATACTAGTATTTGAGTAAAACCCTCTGATCTTAAGTCCTTGCACTCTTTGGCTTTTCACAATAGAATCTCTTTTGACCATAGTGGCAAGCTTTAGTTTTACTGGCTCTGTAGCAACCTGCAGCTTTTCACACACATCCTGATCAACAAAGGTGTGTGTACTTTGAGTGTCCAATAGAGCGTACACCAAAGTTTCACTATCAGGAGCCTGAACTGATGAAATCCATACAGGAACAATCATTGACGTGCTACCATTCTCACCTCCCACAGAGCATGAGAGAGAGGTGATAGTTCCACTTGCTGTGCTGTCTGCAGGGGGGTTGTCGACTGATGAGCGGTCCTCATGCAGTGGGGTTGGATAGCTCTTTTTGCATATGCCACACATTGCTCTGTTTTTACAGTCTTTGGAGTTGTGGCCCTTTCTCAAACAAGCAAAGCACAATTTGTTGTCTTGTATGTATTTTTTCTTGTTGTCTGTAGACATATCTGTGAACTTTTGACACTTGTGTATCGAGTGGTCCTGTCCACAGCATGCACATTTGCTTACATTTGAATTTTGTGGTGTAAAGTCTCTTTTCTTTGCTGCTTTGGAATTTACATGCTCTGCATTGGACTTGGATACAAGGCTGGATGACTCTGAGGCTTTTACATTGGTGACAAACGTGTTTGCTTTTGCGCGCTTTGTTTCTCTTGTTGGAATATCTGCAGATGGTTTCAGAGCATGTAACGATGACACAGGGTTACAAGCAATGCGTGCCTCCTTAGAGATGAAGGAAGCAAACTCGTAGAAGCTTGGATAGTCCTTGCCTTTATCCAGCTGCTCGGTGACATTACGATTCCACCTTGATGTGATCCAGTCAGGGAGTTTAGTCAGCATCTTCTGGTTCTCCTCACAGTCATTTAAAACTTGTAGGCCTTTAATGTGAGGCATAGCATGACTGCATGTTTCAAGAAAATCACTAAACTCTCTCAGCTTAAAATATTCCTTGCCGCCTATCTTTGGCCACTTATTAAGTTTCTCTCTAAAGGCTCTCTGTACTACAAATGAATGCCCATATCTAGCATTCAGCCTATCCCATGCCTGTTGATAAGCTTCCTCATCGTTTCTGTAAAAACTGCCTTCTAGAGTAGATTTAGCCTCCCCTGCTATGTACCTTTGCAGATAAAATAGTCTGTCCGCAGGAGTTAAACATCGCCTTTCTATTAGAGCTTTAAAGCTTGTGCTCCACTCTATAAACTTAAGAGGGTCACCTGAAAATACAGTAGGCTCTGGAGCAGGAAGTCTAGAGAGAGCAACTGACTCATGTAAAGCCTGCATAAGTGCTTCATTCTGTGTAGCTGACTGATATACATGTTCAATGTGAGATGATAGAATAGCACTACCCTTGCTACGTGCCAAGCTATCTCTCTCCTCTTTCACTTTCATCTCTTCTTCAGTGTACACCCTCAACTTAGCCTGCATTCTTACTATCTCTTTCTGTTTTTCAAGCTTTCTCAGTTCTTGACGTTGTGCTTCTATGGCCTCTTCCATGTCATTTTCGGCTTGCTTTGCAGCCAACTCTGCAGCAATTTCTGCTCTTTTGTTTGAGATGCTGGACGACTCTGAGGCATGTTCAGAACGACAGTCACGTGCAGACACTCTGGTGGCTGTAGACCCATATATAGATCTGGCATAGTCATTGTCAAGAAGAGCACGTAACTTTGCCTTCTCTGCCACAGCATCGAAGTCTCCTACTTCTTCAGTTACTCTAACTCTCATTAGGCGCAGCAACTCGCATGTAACAGCTGAGCATGCATCCATTTTCCTTCTGATTTCTTGACTTGGAGCTGTATTCCTTCTTATGCCATCATACAGTTCTTTCAGCTCAGTGTCAAGTTTTTCAGCTTCATCCATCATGTTATAAAGGTCATTTTCTGAGCATGCTTCTTTTAATATTGTCCGAATCTCTCTTACTCTAGATTTCCATTTTTCATACAGTGCAATGAACCTCTTTTCCTTTTGCGCAAGTTCTTGCTCCTATAAATCTCGCATTTTTTGAGTAAATTGTCTTTCACGAGAGGATTTTCTTGATTTTGCCTCATCTTTATCTAGTTCAGCATATTCTTTCTCTTTAACATTTACTTTATATTGGGTCTGAACATCCTCTTCACTATCAGATTTACTTTCTCGTGAGGTCATTTTGCACTTATTTCATTTAGTTTTGCCGTGCCTTTCTTTATTTGTGTCCTTTCAATTTTTTGAACTTACTTTCATCAGTGGTTGAGGCTAACGTTCGTAGTAGCATCTGACTTTAGGATTAGGAAACTCGCTCCCGCAGTCGATGTGCGCTGAGGTGTGCGCCTTGCCACAGAGTGAAGACAAATCACGTTCTCTGGCGCCGCCGTCTGGATGCATGGGGAAGTGCAGCCAACAACCACGTGCGATGAAACAGGTCACGTTTTCACTGTAGCTACCCCTGGTTTTCTTCAATAAAAGGACGTTACGCTCCGTACTGATGGTCATGTGTGACATTTATTTTCATTCACCAACTTCAACACATGGAACACCGTGAAAACTAAAATAAAGACAGATAGAGAAAACGTCTCAGAGTTGCATAAATTACCTCTAAGCAAACATAAATTACAGATAATATATTTACCGTGTTCGCCTATGTGCCACCAGCGGTAACTAAATGGAACTCTGAAGCTAGCGTACTTTCTTCGCTCTTTACTGCTTTCTCTGACGTCTTTCTCTCTTTCGCGGCTATTCTCTCTCTCTAACCACTTCCGGGGGAAGGGTGAAGGTCACATGACATAAAGCGAACATTGCACAAATAAAATATATAAAAAACAACAATGACGTTCCCACACATCAACAACAGAAAACACTTCAGGCCCGATGCAATGAAAACACAAACACTGACATCATCGTCAGCTACACTGACACTTCAAGCCGACATTCAGCTGAAGGCCAGAGCTCATGGACAATTCTGGAACTTACTCACAGAGGACAAGTACCCCAACATCAGGAAATGTGCTACCTTCTTGACTGCATTATTTGGCTCCACTTATTTATGTGAGTCAGCCTTTTCCCACATGAAGATCATTAAGTCCAAGTACCGTTCCACCATGACTGATGAGCATCTGGAAGTCTGCTTGAGGCTGGCTATCAGCAGCTACTGTCCGACTATGCATCCCTGGCTGATTCCATTCAGTGCAAGTCATCAGAGTAAGGTAATGACAAAAAAATGTACAGAGTTGTATTGTGCAATATAGGTTGATGCAGTAGTGCAAGGTACACCAGCATATACTGTACATATAAAAATAATTCTCAATATATTAATAAATAATGTGTTTTGCATTTTTAGTAGGTGGTAGATCATTTTGACTCGGTCATGTCATAAGTAGCTCTCAGGCTGAAAAAGTGTGTGCACCCCTGATCTACACTTTCCAATAAATGTCACCACAAAGGTTCTAAAAAATACTCCAAAACTCCATCTATTCAGTTTATGTATTTTTTACACATGGAGACATGTCATTGTTTTGTGAAGATATAACTTTGAGCAAACAGCACCTTTGATGGTGGAGGAGAGCGCAGAGTGAGCGCCTCCCGTCCCTCTCCTCAGTCTCCACTAAGGCTACGTTTACACAGCCGGGTATGTTGAGAAACGAATATTTCCCTCACTCCCTTTTCCAAAATAACATCATGCACATAGCATCATTTTCAAAAACCATTGGTTTACACCTACAGACATTTCCCTTCGTTTGTACCCATCTTTTACACACAAACGCCAAATTTGCTTCTGAAAACGAATCTTTGAAGCAGTGATGACTGCGGCATCCTAAAATGTTCATGCCACTCCTCCAAACAGAGACCACTTCATTTTCCAAATGATCCCACCAGACAGCGGCCGCCCAGGTCAGACCCAAAACCGACGGCGACTGGGTCTTCGAGTAGGAGAAGTGACCGATCGCTCACCGATATGATACATCAGCATGAAAAGTGTCTGCGCCAAAAGAAATGAGACTGGTGCTCTGGATGCTTCCATGATCATCATCAGAGCAAAAGGGAAATGTGGTGGCTTTCAAAAACCCCACGGAGGCCGAAATACGTTTCAAGTGATATTTATTCAAAATAACAGGTGCGATTACAAAAATACAAAATACTGTTATATTAGCTATCGGAAACACTTATAGAGAGACAGACGCATAGAGACAGGCGACAAGGTCTGACCTCCTTCACCCAAGAATAAACAATAGTCAGCCCCCAATGTGGGGCAGACCCCTAGTTATACCATCCAGCGCTAGCCCCATCTTCCTGACCATATTTAGAAAGGATCGGTTAAGACACTGCTTAAGACAAACCCCTTAGTTACATAAACACTTCCAAAACACATCAGGTCACTCTGACAATTTGGCTACTGGAATGGAATCTGTTCCCTGTCTATTTCCTGTTGATTAAGATATGTTTTGATTAAGATCAGAAGGTCAGCTCTGTCTCCCATCCCCATCCGTTTCCTCAGAGTGAATGTACTGTTTAACAACTAAAAGTGATTTTCCTCCACACATTCCCCCTTTTCCAGGCTCTCAGTCTGGAACCATTAAGTGATCACAATAATGTGTAGCATCACAATTTGCATCACCATAAAATGCATGTGGAGGCGAAAAAAACCCTAATTGGCCAGATTTGGGGAAAAATTCCTCCACGACCCTCTATCCAGAGCGATCCCTGTCGTGTGCTTTACTGTTGGTGTCAGTTCATCATATCATCACATCGACAGTCACAACATTCAAGTGCATGTTCTGCTGTACCAGCAGCGATACATTAGGAACACATTTGAATAACAAGAACAATCTGTGTAATCTGTGGTATTGTCCATGTTTGGAAGCTATTGCAAAACTGTTGCACCTGCATTGCATTGTGTGCAAACACTCAGAGTATAATTATAAAATGATTACATTTGGATTATATTGGATTACTGAGAATCCTAGAGTCCCTTTAATAAGTTTATTAACAATTTATTAACGACATCTCCGCCCCATGTACTTTGCGCACAGCAGAGGCTCTTTGTTGGGGGGAGGGTGAGAGGTTACCAGCACATAACCTGTACCCCAACCTGGAAATTAAGCATGGTTAGTCCCTACACTCCCTTCATCTATGGATCCCCCCTTTTCATCACTGTCCAGCTCCACCTTGCTCTCAGGCAGGGCTCTACGCTAACTTTTTTTTTCAGGAGCACACGTGCCCCCAAGTTAAAAATTTTAGGAGCACAGAAAAAAAATGGGGGCACAAGTAGGTTTTCATTTCGAACGATTATTACAGTGCAGAACTTGCACACACCAATTTATTTGAATGAATTTAATACAAAAAACAAAAGAATTATGACTGTATTTTTCCTGCATGATTGTGTGTGTTTTTATAAATATATCTTCATTTTATCTGATTCATATTTAGATTCAAAATAAGCCAAACAAACTGTACTGCACTGAAACACTCTGTGGCCCTTTTTGGACCTTCACCCACAGTTTAAGAACCTCTTCTTTAAGAGAACTTCCACTGACACTTTACACAAAACTGCTTCAAAGTGAAAAACATAGGTAAGATTTTTAAACCTGTATTTTCAAATTCCTAGGTGAAGTTACATTTTCTTACTGGTTTTACAGTGGTTTTTAGCCTCTGCACATTTACCAAACTAAACGCACATTGTGACAGAGTTATTTGGCATTTTCTTAGGCAAACTTCAGCCCACATATCGCCTGCTCTGTGCTGTGGGTCTGCTCTGTGCGGACACTGACAGAAAATTAGTATAGGCGTATTTGACGTGAGGCGGAAGGATAGGTAGGGATACCTGCCCTGTGACGCATGTTGGTACACGAGGGTGGCGCTGTGGACAAGCCGCGCGCTGCGGAACCTGTGCTGACACAGTGTCTGCGGGCTCCAGCGCACAGGCCGCAGAGAGACGTCCCGCGTGGTCACGCACACCGGTACAAGTTTATTGCAGCGGCCGTCATGAAATATGATCACACTCAGTATTCAGACCTTGAGTCCGTGATAAGACCGAGTCCAAATGCGCTCGAGTCCGATACAAGACCAAGACAAAGCTCTCGCTTTAGCGGAGAAGGAAGTCCAGCGGCGTGGGGGTGTACTGAGTGGTGGGACAGGTGTGGGTCCTGCTGCTTGGCGCTCCTCGTTTAAGGTGGGTCGTGGGTGTGTTTTGAAGCGGAGCTTGTACGCTGGGGTCAGCGCTCGCGCTGGGCAGGCGTTCCGCGCTTTAGGGGCTCCAGGCTTGGGCACGATTCTAAAGTCCTAGTGTGAGTGCGCCTAGAGCTGGGCGGTATGACCAAAAATTGATATCACGGTATTTTTTTAAATTATCACGGTATTTAACGGTATTTTTGTTTTTGGCTAAGTGGAGTGTGATAGAGTTGGTAATATCATTCCAACGTTTGCTTTTGTCATAGACGGTCCCTTTAGACTGAGTGCGCGGAGCCGTGCCCGAGCCAGAGAGCGTAGAGCGGGAGTGCGCGGAGCTGTGCCCGGGCGAAAAGGTGAAGAGCGCGGCTCCACGCACCCGCGCTCTGGCACGGCTCCGCGCACTCCCGCTCTACGCTCTCTCGCTCGGGCACGGCTCCACGCACCCGCGCTCTCGCACGGCTCCGCACACTCCCGCTCTCCGAAAAAGGGAGCCGTGTCACAAAACACTACACAGACGGTCCCTTTAGCAAACGCGCCTACCAGGGACGTCTGTGTAGTGTTTTGTGCTGCAGTGCCAACGTTACGCAGAGATTGGGGAGAAGATGCAGATTTTACTTTCATGCAATCTTCGTATTCCAGGATATGATTGTGGCGGAGGTGGTGAAGCAAGTTGCTTGTGTTGCCTCCTGCAGCTAAAACATTAGCTCGACAACACTTACAGATGATGCGTGTTTGATCCGCGTCAGATTTTTTAAAACCGAAGTATTTCCAAACAACAGACACGGCTCCCTTTTTCGGAATGAGTTCTGTGTCTGTGTCATTTTCTTCGTCCATGCTCACCGCTCAACTCGCTATCCTTACCACCCTAGTCTCTGCCACTACCACGCTCTCCTGCAGAGTTGGCTTGTTTGGTGTAACACTGAAAAACAGCCCCCGCTCAATCTACCACTGTGCGACATTCCGCCGCTCTGTGTTGCCGACATATGCGCACACACACGGTATGGCGGTAAATAAAAAATTCATATCATAAAAATAAAAATTACCGGTATACCGGTTCAAACGGTTTACCGCCAAGCCCTAAGTGCGCCCCTAATGTTTGATACATTTAGAATGTTTAACTTGTCACGTTACGTCTGTGCACAGCTCTCCTTACTGTGGGTGCAGAAGCACTCGCACTGGTGCGACTGTTTTATTTTCCTCGTTCGCACGACGAAATATTTACTCGCAAATGCGAGTGAAATGGACGCACTGTAGAGCCCTGCTCTCAGGAATGTCAACATAATACTTAGGTGCTGTCAAAACCATCATCTCCTTCTGTATCCCAGTGACCACCAAAGTTTTGATTACATTAGTCGTACTTTTGGAGCGACAGCTCCTAAAACTTTGTTTCTCACTTTACACGCAAATGCCAAACTGTAGTTTTCCAGAATCTCCACTCTAGCCGGAGTTTTTAGAAGGAAGGGAAATGTCTCCGTTTTTAAAAACACCTGTGTACGTGTAAACGGGGCCTAAAGCTCTTTTATTTACAGCGGCACGATCTCCCTCAGGCTTTGGAACACAAATGGAACTTTTGGGGTAAATTGGCGATAATTGCACATTCATTCAACAACAGCATTCCCACTCATTTGTAATGGCTGAACTCTACAAGCTCATGTTCGGTAATAGGGCCATAAACAAATACATTCAAAACAAATTATTCAACAGGTTTGTAATAATTATAATGCCATAATAGATGAATACATTTAAAGGGTCCCTGTAAAAGAGACTCATGTGAGCTTTAAGTCATGTTCTAATGCTGTTCCCTCCTCAAAAACAGACCTGGAGTTGTGTTTTGTACAAGTAGAGAATGTAGTAATGCAGGAGGCATTACTACATTCTCTACTTCTGCAAAGCTCAAAACACTAAAACAGGTTCTATTTTCTAATTCTAATATTTTATGTCATTTTTTCATCACAGCAGCCATGAAAAGTATAAACATCAGTTGTGGGTGAAAACTACGACTTTTAAACATCTTCAAAAACTCCTAATTATGAGTTTAAAACTCACAAGTATGACTTTAATACTATTATAACTTTTAAATTGTAATTAAGACTTTTAAACTTGTAATTATGACTTTCAAACTCGTAATTGACTTTCTGTGAGGCTTTTTTTAAATGTCTTTTTTACTGGTGGAAATGGCCTTCCATACAAGACAGAATAAAAAGATTAGGGAATTGATTAGGGAACTGCAGTGAAGCAGGACTAAAAGCTCAAATTAAAAACAATACAATAAAGAATAAGATGGACAAACCTCAGCTAAAACCTCTTTCTAATAAAAAACAAACATATTACATACATATGATTTTAAGCTTTTAACTTCTGACTCTACATAGAGTTCAATTCCACACGAGTCTCTGAAGCCTGATCTCCAGCTTTTTGAGTCTGACTTTAGGCTCACTTGATCCGGCCTCAGCGGCTCTTTCTCCTTCAGTGTGAACCTTCAGATGAGCAGGTTTTATCAAAGTCCTTCCACACTGGTCAGAGCTGCAGCCTTTCTTTTCACTCTGGAACATTTGAACATGTTTCAGACCCGAAAGCCTTCCTTCTTTTTCAGTCGTCTGGTCCGTCTCCTGTGTGCGTTTGAAATGGGTTCTCCTGTGTCTAACCAAGCTGGATGATGTAGAGAAAGCTTTTCCACACTGGTCACATTCAAATGGTTTCTCTCCTGTGTGGACTCTCATATGTGATTTTAGGGAGCTTGACCCTGAAAATGTCTTCTCACAAACATCACATCTGTATGGTCTTTCTCCAGTGTGGACTCTCATATGTGTTACTAGGCGGCTTGACACTGAAAATGTCTTTGCACAAACATCACATCTGTATGGTCTTTCTCCAGTGTGGATAGTCATATGTGTTACTAACGTGCCTGACTCTGAAAATGTCTTCTCACAAACATCACATCTGTATGGTCTTTCTCCTGTGTGGACTCTCATATGTGATACTAATCGGCCTGACTGTGAAAATGTCTTCTCACAAATATCACATCTGTATGGTCTTTCTCCTGTGTGGACTCTCATATGTAATTTTAGGGAGCTTGACCCTGAAAATGTCTTCTCACAAACATCACATCTGTATGGCCCCTCTCCTGTGTGGACTCTCATATGTAATTTTAGGGAGTTTGACTCTGAAAATGTCTTCTCACAAACATCACATCTGTATGGTCTTTCTCCTGTGTGGACTCTCATATGTGATACTAATCTGCTTGACACTGAAAATGTCTTCTCACAAACATCACATCTGTATGGTCTTTCTCCAGTGTGGACAGTCATATGTGATACTAAGCTGCTTGACACTGAAAATGTCTTCTCACAAACATCACATCTGTATGGTCTTTCTCCTGTGTGGACTCTCATATGTGATACTAAGTTGCTCGACACTGAAAATGTCTTCTCACAAACATCACATCTGTATGGTTTCTCTCCTGTGTGGACTCTCATATGTGATTTTAGGGAGCTTGACACTGAAAATGTCTTCTCACAAACATCACAGCTGTATGGTCTTTCTCCTGTGTGGATTCTGTAGTGTCTTTTCAGTACAGAAGCATGTGGACACACCTTTCCACACTGGTCACATGTGAAGGTCATTCTGTTGATGGATCTTGTAGCTCTGCATGAGAACAAAGGAACAAGGGAAAGGAAATGTCAAGGAAAAAAGCAGTAAAGTGAAAAGTAGCTAAGTAAATACACATAAAATCACACATAATAAATCATATGTAAGAATATTTCAGTGTGTGTTTTTCAAGCAAGTTACATTTGGCTGAAATATAAACGGTGGCGTGTGCAGCACCTCTGTGAAGTTGGCCCCTCATCAAACGCCAATCGTTTGTGCATCGTTTGTGCTGCAAAAAGTTTCATCTGTACGATTCTGGATCTTAAGATATTTTTACAGTTTTATTTTCGACAGATGACGTCATCCCGCCCCTCAAAATGTTAAATAGAGCTCAAAACAGGCAGAAAATTATAGAAAACGTTTGTATTTCATTTGTGCTGTTTTGTCCTGTGACAGTTTTCATTTCTGTGAGTTTCTTTCTAAAAGTATTAATTATTATTTCTGTGGTAATTATAGGACGTCATCTCTGCTCAGCTGACGGCGGCAAACTCCACAAAACTAGTGGTGAAAACTTTCTCAGGCTGTGAAAAAGTCTGTAACAGTCTTTAATAATTTGCTTTTGATTCTTATTTTATAGAATAATACAGACTTTTCCACAGCCTGAGAAAGTTTTCTCCACTATTTTTGCACATAGAAGTATAATAAAATCTGGAAAATGAATTCAAGATGGCGCCCTGTTGTTTTCAATGGCCTCATTGGCAAAAAAGATTTTCATTTCCGCATTTACTTCCTTGTTTGCAGCCCAACGCAGCCCAACGTCTGACGTCAGGCTGCCCAAGACTGTTGGGCTGTGACCATAGACTGTATAAAAGAAGTGGACTAAGTGAGTGTGACGTCACCCATAGCGTTTAGCGCCGTTCAAATGAGGCTCACGATGCTAACGGCTACAGGAGCAAATCTGGAGCCAGGCTCTATGTTATGAACAGGGTTTTTTTGACGGACAAAACAGCAGAAAAAAAATTCAGGATCATGTAGAGCTCGTTCATACGAACATTTTAAGACCAAAATGACGAGGCCACAGCAACAGGTACAGAGAGAGGAGCGATCAGATCCCAATGTAAGTCAATGGGGAAAAGTGAGAGAAGGAGCCGGAAGAGCCTCCTGGAGCACTTCCTCTTTGGCACGTGGTGGCTAACGGGTTAGCTTAGTCCACTCATATATACGGTCTATGGTTTTGTCGCCGTCAGCTGAGCAGAAATGACGTCCTACAAGTACCGCAGAAAAAATAATTAATAATTTTAGAAATAAACTTGCACAAATGAAAATTATCACAGCACAAATGAAATTCAGACATTTTCTATAATTTTCTGCCTGCTTTGAGCTCTATTTAACATTTTGAGGGGCGGGATGATGATATCGGCTGCAAGTAAAACTGCAAATATGTTAAGAACCAGAATCGCACAAACAAAACTTTTTGCAGCAAAAACAGCACAAACGAAGCACAAACGATTGACAGTTTTTGTGTAGGTTTGCGTTTGTTGGGGGCCAACTTCACGCAGGTATTGGAGTATCATATTTTCCAAGTTTTGCTGGGCAAGACTTTTGTGAGAAAGGAATTAACACTAAACGAGGTCTAAACCAGGTCTTAAACAGGTCTAAACCAAGACTAAACGGGTTTACTGTCTTTCATAAAGAAAGACAATTAATATTTAGCAGAATTGAGTTAAGCATTTTGGCTCTCCACATTATTTTCTGTTCCTCATGTGGCCCCATGGATAAAACAATTGCCCATCCCTGCGCTACATCCGAATTATGATTGTGTGAAGTTGTGAATTTCAATGCAAATGATCATCATCATCAAACTTTTATGACAGACTCTTGGTCCAGAATTTAAAAAGATACAATGAACAAACACTCACTCCCAAGAAAACAAAAACACAGTATTCACAACAACCTGCAGGACCAGTGCCTCCACAGTTCAGACTGGTACCTCGTGGTGCTGAGTTTGCCATTTGTTAGGCTCATGATAATACTGTTCTCACAGTCATTAAGGCGACAAATGAATCTGTACATTAAGCAGTGCAAATTTGCATGAAAAGTTCTGATGCCTGCTGACACAAACAGGTTACTTGCACTTTCCCATCTCGGCCTTTTCAATAAAATCCTCAAGCAGTCATTATACGCCACATTGAGTTTGTATATGCTCCCCTTTCTGTAGTTTGACCACAGGTGCGCCGTATATAATGCAGTACAGTACGTTTTAAAAAGCGTCTTCTTCACTTCCACTGCACAGGCACCAAACCTGCGCGTGAGCATGTTCGCCTGTGCATACAACATGCGGCACTGTCTATAGATCCTCATCCTCATATAGGTCCTCATCATCTGACAGATTGTCTGTGATAAAATGACCCAGATATTTATATTTGTTACATACAGTTAAAACATTACCACAAAGTGCAAACTGAGGAAACTTTACATACTTATCCTCCTTAGTTCTGCAGACCATTATTCTACTTTTACTAGCATTATATTTTATATCAAATGTCGCCCCATACTTGGAACAAACATTTAGTAGTTCCTGTAGACCTGCACTGCTCGGGCTGAACACAACAAGATCATCTGCATACATCAGATGGTTCACTTGGGTCGACCCAATCATACAGCCCGTTCTGCATTTAACTCTTGTGACAAGTCATCCATATACAAACAAAACAGAATGGGAGACAGAATTCCTCCTTGCTTAACTCCATTACTGACAGTGAAATGGTCTGACACACTGTTGCTCCATTTCACCTGCATTACCTGGTGGCTATACCAGTAGGCTAAAATTCTCAATATATACTGAGGCACCCCTCTCCGACTCATTTTCTGGAACAATTTCCAGTGGTTGACATGGTCAAATGCTTTAGATGCATCAATAAAGCACATTAGCACAGACGTATTTTTATTTTTATTTTTATCATTTCTAATTATTTCTTTTAGAGCAAATATACATAAATCTGTACTATGTTTTGATTTAAAGCCAAACTGATGATATTTTGTATTCGACTCGACACTATTCTTTCCATCACTTTGGACAATATGCTTGCCAGTGCAATAGGCCTATAATTTTCCACACTGCCCATTCTACCAGCCTTGATACCTAAATACACACAAGCAGCCAAATGCTGCTTGTGTGTATTTATATGAGGAAAAAGTGGATCAGTATCAAATCTGAAGCATATTTAGGCTCCTAACGACATCATAAACAGATCTGGGGCAGGTTCGGAGCAGAAAACCCGCGGAGAATACGTGTTATCTGGGTAAGCGCCATTTAGCAACATAAATACGAGCGCTAATCACAAGAATAGTTCACCGATTGCTGCTCAACAACTCACCGTGGAGGAAGAGGCAGTTTGGAATCCGAAAAATCCACAAATTCACAGGTTTGCCTTTCACGCCGAGCCGAGCAGGAGGCACAATGAGGAACAAAGAACTTCTTCTTCTTCTTTTCCGTTTCCGGTGGTCCGGGAAATTCTGATCCCCCCGAGTCCCCTGTACTGCGCATGCGCGCGCGCTAGTTTACAGCATGGCCTCCACGGTAAATAAACACTACGGTCACGCGGGGAAAGTTCTTTTTTGGACAAGGAACGCGTCTTACACAAATCTGATGAATAAACCTCTGTTATGAGATGTTAATTGAGCACTCTGAAGAAGTTTTAGACGTCGGAAACAGCTGAACATCGGCACGAGAACGCATCGGAGGGACCCTGTAAGTGATTTTACCATTTTCAAAACCAACTTTAAGCACATACTGTGGCGTGAATTGCAAATAGCATTATGTATTCGTATTTCTATAGTGTTTAAATTGTGTTAATATAATGTTTCATGTAGTAAACACACTTGTTCGCCACAATAATAATAATAATAAACAAAGATAAACTAAATGGGTGAGTCTAGAGATTATAATCCCACATGAAGCTGAACTAAACGTGTGAGTCTAACTGACAGAACTCTCTTTATTTACTACTAACTGAAACAGGAAACTGTGAGATTCCTACTGTGACAGACTATCTTTATAACTCTTTCTCTGTACTCACTATAATAACTATAACTAACTACTACAGAGGAAAAAAATGTCACAGTTAGACTCACTTGTTTAGTTCATGTGGGATTGTCACAGATAGTGGATCTCTAGACTCGTCTGTTTAGCTTTGTGGAGGGGAAATGTGGGATTGTTCTTTTTTAATCACTGTAAAGCACTTTGTGTTGCATTTTTGTATGAAAAGCGCTGTATAAATAAAGTTTGATTGATTGATTGACATGGGTGGTTGTGCAAAGAGAAAACAAAGGGGGGAACCGCATTGTCTTAATACCTAAAGTAAAGTACTGTATTGTCAAAATAATATTTACTCAAGTAGAAGTAGACAGTAGTCGTCCATGGAATTACTCAAGAGTAAAAAATATATTCACTAATGTTAATTTAAGAGTAAATGAGGCATAACTTCAGAATAAAATAGTAATAAATGCTGCAAAGTATTTATTGGGACTGCAGATGGAAACGAGCTGTTTATATATAATCCGGTGCAGTGCATCTGTTTTATGAGCAGAATGTCTCTGTACATTGTCCCTTCAAATAAAGACCAACTAAAGTGTCATATTTTCAAAGTATAAGCATCAAAATGTGCCAAACTAAATCATATCTGAAGTAGCGCTCTTAAGTAGCGCTTCAAGAAACACAAATGTTTAAATAATTTCATGCTGTCTCCTAAAGCTTTTGTCAGAGTACTTAAATACAAATATTACTCAAGTAGGAGTAAAAATATGCTGCTAGAAAAGTACAATTTCTTTAAAAAATGACTGAGTAAATGTAATGGAATACTACCCACCTCTGGTTACTAGTCAGATCTGTGAAGAGACGACTCAGGCATTTTTGAGCAATAAAAATGTGTTTAAAGTGTTTAATGCCATAGTGCGGAACAATTAGGACTTAGGGCTCGTCCCCATCAGAAAAGTTTCACATCTTTACAGTGTAAAATGTTATTGGAAAAACTGAGCTGACGTTTGACCCTTCGACCTTTTGGCGCCCCCTCCTGGTCCGCGGTGACGTTTTGTGCGAGTTTAAAATAATCGACTGTTCGAATCGACTGCTCGGTTTTAAACATGCGCTGAAGCTCCAGGCGCCGGGCCGGGACAGCCCAGAGGAGATGGAATCGCCAATACCCCGATCGAACAATGAAGGGCAGAGCTAATGAACAGGCGCTCACTAACCCACTTCACAGCAGATCCATGTGTGTGTCAGATGCCCTCCCATAGCTCTGTGTGTGCGCCAGATGCCCTCCCACGCCCCTGTATCCCTGTGTCAGATGCCCTCACACTGTCACATGCACCCTCATCCTCCCATATTCATTCTTCTGAGCCACATCCCTGTCAGATGCCCTCCCATTCTTCACTATAAGAGTGTGTCAGATGCCCTCCCATCCTGTCGCCAGTGCCTTCACCTGCCGAAAGAGACACATCCACGTTTTTTCCTCATTCTCAGTTTAAGGACAGGCCTCAGGTGAAAGCTCAGAACCTCCAAAATTCACTCGCTGAGCTGCAGAGGCCGCAGGAGTAACGATACGATATCGTCACGGTACGATATTTATTGCGATATCGCGGGAAAGTTCACGATATTACGATATTCTACATAATAACAAGACTGACTAAAATGCTTTGACCAGTCATTTGGTACATTTATTGTCATTAGGGATGGAACGAAATCCAAATCTCTCTGTGCGATATTTTCACCATAAACATCTCACTGTACCAGATTTACTGCAATATTTTGTGGTGAATCTGCTCCTTTTCCTCTAAAAATGCTTCACAGACTTAATTCAAAGAATGAAGATGGAAAAGTGCTTAGAACAGTTATTTCTTCATGTTGTCTGCACTGAAACGGAGCAAAGGATCATGGTCTATGTAGTTCCCTCTGTTTATTTTATTTATTTATTTTTTTAAGCTATTTTTGCATCAGAACTGTTCATTTAAGAGACTTGGGATTCGATCTGTTGTGATGCTCCACGATATTATTGTGAGACCTTTGACGATACGATATCACCAGATTTCGGTTATTGTTACGTCCCCAAGAGGCTGCACTAGCACTCACTCACAATTGGCTGCAGGTGTTGGGTTTACGTAGTGACCGTTCAGATTAAAGAGTCATTTTGAGTTTCATTAAACCTGCTGGATTTCAGCAGAATCTGGCGACCCAAATGAGATTCAGCTCATTTCTGACTGAACCAAAGCACTTTTATAAACTAAATAAATGACTAAATACAAAATACACACCTGCAGTTAAAAGGCTCTAACCCAGTCTCATGTTAAATGTAGGTTAGTGGCGCCCTCTGCTGGCTCATCACAATTAACACCACCAGTAAAAACATGACGTATTAATGCCTGAAAACTGAACTTCATTTGCAGAAATAAACCTCAGCACACGTGTTTGTTTTGTAAATAAAATGTATATTTAAGAAAATACAGACATACTGACAACTATGTACATTTAAACAGCAGGAGATGGGGAAAGTTCACTTCTTCGTTAACTTGGCCTGTCTGGTTTTAGGAGGCGCCCACTTCAAACACTGCGTGTCGACTGAGGACAGAAACAAAAATATAATAAAATACACGTTTATACACTTAGTCATTACTCAGATATTAGTATGTAAATGAAGTGCAGCTCTTATCCACAATTTTGTCAACAAAGTATTGCAACTGTTCTAAAAACTCATGATGGAATGGAGCCTTGTCCAGAAGGATCTTATGGCTCACAGGTATGTGGTCATCTTAACTGTAAAGGTCAATACGGTTTCACTGAGATGGATAGATTTTCATATACTTAGGTGAATAATTAAGAGGGACTTAAAAACTTAAAAATGATAATTACAATGATTAAATGAATTCTTCATCTACCATGTCTTTCAGGGTGGAGCGCCTATGGAGAGACGTTTGGAGTGCTGTAACATCCAAATACTACACCTTGCTGCACAACTTGGAGGAGGAGGGCTTCATTGATCTCTCTGATGCCATCCATCTTTTCTGCTTGGGCTATGTCTTTATTCCACGTTTGCAAGCAGATCTGCAGAGTTTTGTTCAAACATGGAATTGCCACTCATTGAGTACAGAGGGAAACTTGACCCCTGATCAGCTTTGGAGAATTGGGATGCTACAAGTGCCTGTCCCTGAGCCAGAACTGACAGAGGTATGGTCCAGACTAGCTCAAATAGGTTCCAGACGCTGAGTTAGGGTGTATTAGTATTATTATTATTATTATTATTATTATTATTAATAAATACAGCTTAACACAAGATACTATAATTTCCAAACTGTGCAAGTCATATGAATGAATGAAGATAGCCCAAAGACCAAATGTCAATTGTGTATGTATTGCATCCTCTAAATGTCTGTTTTAATATCTGTCAATCATAGATCCTGAAACTGACAATTCTCCTGATGTGCCTGATGATGCTGCTGATGAGGAGTACGGTGTGACTGTGGCAGAAATGCCATGCCCTTTGTCGGCAGAAGGTCTTGCTGCAGTGCAACAAGTAAACCCCACCTTAGAGTCCACTACCAACGGGAGGGACATCTACCTTCAAGTGCTTCAGCTGGCTTTATCAGCATGAGTGTAAAGACTTGGACAAGTAGTCTGTGTGTTTGTCTTACTGTATGCATTTTATTGTATGATGAGGTCTCTGTCAATATTCATTTTTATGCCTTTCTGTATTCCTCAATAAACCTCCACAGGACAAACTTCTCTTGCAATTAAATTTAACAGTAGAGCATTTGATACATGGCTTACATGTAGGACAAAAATATAGTGCAGAAATATCAGCCATCACATGACAAACTATTCCAATAACTTTCAAATTACATTTACACAAGGAGCATTACACGTAATGTTCACGCATGTAAGTACAACAAATGAAATTTGTATTTAAAACAGCAGCCCCAACTGGCCATGAAAACCTGTATACTATGTACCCCTCTTCACTCCATTCACAACTAGCTAAACACAAGAGAACTCCTGTCCCTGATGATATGATTCAACAAGGATTTCTCTAAATCGTTTGTATGACTGTAAGTGTCGTACAGGAAGAGTAATGCTGTTTGAGCACGCAGCTACAACAGGATAGCATATTTTGTGTTCACCAAAGACTGATTCACAGTCGTGATTAAATTTAACAACGATTGAGAAGGTTTTTTCTCTTCCTGCAAGACAGGAATATGTCCCTGGCCGGTTATCCACTGCATTATGTTCTTTGGACAAAGTGGGGACAACTCATTTCCATCTGAAAGCAGAGAGAATAAAGATATGTAAGCAACAATCCAGGAGAGACTTAGCCTGGGTAAACCTGCCCTTCGTACTTCATTGTATTTCGTACAGAGGGTCTGGACCAGAGGCTCTTGAAATTCATGTGTTCGGTAGAGTAATGTTCGAGCCAATCAGCGAACAGAGGGAGTGTTTGTCAGTGAGGTTGACTTTGTGTGCAACATTTAAATTGTAGTGCGTATGCAGGCTAATCGCATACATGACGACCAGACGTTAGCGATTGGTTAAAGGCAGAGCCACTTGTTTTAAACTGCAGCAGAGTCCACACCTCCAGGAAGAAATTGTTTGTTATGGTTTCCATTCCAGACCCTCTGTGCGAAATGAAATGAAGTACAAGGGCGGGTTTACCCAGGCTAGGAGAGACTATGGTTTATGGTGTTTTTTACAATGGTTATGAGGAGGTTGTGCATAATTTCCATATTACAGTTTTTGCCAATCATTTTCACTAATGAATTTTGGTTGAAGTGGTGATTGAATGTAATTGTGGTAAAGCAGTGTATTAGGGCCTGAGCCACAGTAGAGGTAAGATCGGGCCTAAAAAATCCAGCCCGACCCGACCCACGGGTATTAAAACCCGACCCGACCCCGACCAATTAACTTGATTTGCAGGCCCGAGCCCGAAGCAAACCCGAAATTTCATGCGGACCTGCGGAGGGGAAGATTATTAAGAGGGCGTCGTTCACGTGCGCAGAGCATGCGCTGGCTCTGCTCTGGCTCTGGCTAATGCTCTGCGCACGAATTTAACTGTTTATTTATTAAAAAAAAGTCAGCGAGAGAGAAGCCCGGCCCGACCCGACCCGAAGCAATGATTGACATTTTAGGCCCGGGCTCGAGCTTAAGATCTTACCTCTAAGCCACAGAGGTACAGGTGCCCTGTTTTAATTTCCTATCTATCCATCCATCCATCACCTTTTTCCAATTCCTGCAGGAAATTCTGGAAGTGATCCATGATCATTGTTTCTGTTCGCCGTTTACTTGACCCCTCCTCACTGTAGTCTGCACTTAGGATAGAGCTGATGTAGTCTGCATCAGCCTGTCATAAAATAATAAATGGATGTTAGTATTACATTACGTTACACTGAGCAGACACTTTTAGAGTAGAGCACTTTATTTATCCTGAAGGAAATTAAGGACCATTAAGGAAAATCATGGTTTTATCCAAAGTGATTTGCATTGTATGTACATAGATGCAAATAAGAATATATACATTTTATAGCTATCTAAGGCTTACTTACTGTCATGTCATCCCCTGGGACAAACAAAGTCTTACAGGCTTCAGAGTGCCTGGCCATGATGCTGCCCAGCCCGTACAGCTGCAATCCCTCTTTAATTTGTGTCAAGATAGGCAGCAGCCTGAGGCATGCATGTAACACGACAGCACTGACAACAAAATCACATGCACAAACAATATAACCACATATAACACATTAACAGCAAGCAAATACATAGTTTTAAAAGTTTGTAGTTGACATGTGCGATGTGTTTTGTTTTGTGTATGGGGGCTGGGGGAGTGGGTTCGATGCAGACCTATGCAGCGAAAGGTGTCTGAGTACTCCAAAGAACATTAAAGGAGAAAAATGGCACACTTCATCCTAAACCTTGTGAGACACAGACAGTGGGGCACATTTTGGCATTTATTTTGGAGGTATAGATATATGGGTGGAACATTCAACATACCGCATGATTTCAGTCTTTTCTCTACACAGATGACACCTGTGTAGCCGCAATTCACTATGTCATCTGTGAGATGGCGAATTGTTTCTGGGTCAGTGGCTGCTTTAACCTGAAATACAGACAGATCGTAACAGCAAACTTTATTAGTTACAATTAATATTGTAAGTAATACTGTAACACTAACACTGTAATACTATTTGGAAAAATGTCCTTAACCTTATCCAAATATCCTTGAAGGAAGTTATCGGTGACACTGATATTTAACTGCAAGTATGTTTGCCCCCTTTATTTAGTCTTACCCTTGAGATGAGGTCATTATATTGTGCATCTGCCACATCATTTTCATCTAAATCTTGAGCATTTAAGGACTCTTTGCAAAGGTAATGGTAGCACCACATCATCATAACATTTGGAGCTGGTCCTCCTTGAGCCAAGCTTGCTGCCATTATTTCTCCAACGGTCCTTAATAACAACAACAAAAAAGTGTGAACTTTTTACATTTACATTTTTAACCATGGGAATTTGCCCAAAAAAGACTGCTCAAGGTACATACCTGAAATGACCTTTATCAAAATCTGACAAGGAATATGTAGGACTGCTGCCACATGCCCCTTTCTCAAAAAATCTTCTTTCAATTCCCTCCACCATTTCTAGATATGAATAGAATTATAATTAGTCTGTAGAAAAGTCAACAATCACTGATGGTGTGCTATTATTTTTAAAACTAATATTATACAACAGTTAGGTCCCAACTATTTAACAATTTCTGATTGGACGTGATGCATTCTAAGCGTTATTAGGAGTGGAAATATCCCCTGACATACCATGGGTGACTCTTCACAGTTAATAATCACTCCATCAAAGAAAGATGCAAAGTAAACGTTACAGGGGCCCCTCCTGAGGACCTTCTACGACTCTGTGGTGGCATCAGCCATCCTGTACGGTGTGGTCTGCTGGAGCAGCAGCATCACAGAGAGGGACAAGAGGAGACTGGACAAAGTCATCAGGAAGTCCAGCTCTGTCCTGGGCTGTGCCTTGGATTCGGTGCAGGAGGTGGGGGACAGAAGGGTCCTGGCCAGATTCACTTCTATGCTGGACCTGGAGTCTCACCCTCTTCAGGGCGCCCTGTCTGCTCTGGAGAGCAGCTTCAGTGACAGACTGATCCACCCTCGCTGTGTGAAGGAGAGGTTCCGCAGGTCTTTCCTTCCTGCTGCTGTCAGACTTTACAATGAACACTGCTAACTCTGCTGCCTGTGCAATACTGGGACCCTGTGCAATAATGTATGTATATATTGTCTTAAGATAGCAATTTATATGATACATATAATCCTTATCTTTATAGATCCTTATAGTGTTTGTCTATTTTTAACTTAACTGTACTCTATTGCTGCTACTGTTTCTTGCTGTTCTCTTTACTGTGCGTTGCAACACTGAAATTTCCCCATTGTGGGACAAATAAAGGATATCTTATCTTATCTTAAAATCAATGTAGACACTTGTTGCATAGCAACTACAGACACTGTTCAATCGAATTGGAACCGTTTTGTGCAGCGGAGACTGGCACGAACTGCCATAGTATAATATGGACATTCCCTGTTTTAGTATATATCAAACTCATTACATACTTGTAAGAAATTCCTTCCGGAGTGCCCCGGTATCTACCCCTGCTTCACCTAAAAAGGTGACTTTTAGATAGTTGACAGGGGAAGATTTTTTTTGGCGCTGCCACTGAGCCAGGCCCCTCTCCACCATGTTCTGCCGCGACACCGTTAACTCAAAGGCTTTGTCCATGTTAACTTCCTGCATTATTGTCTGGATGACATCAGTAGCACTAAGACAGAAAGAATGTTTTAGCATTTTGTAAAGAAATTGACAATAAAGCTCACTTTAACTACCTTTCAATTAGTCTTCCTGGTCCTTTAATTATGCCACCACTTGTCCCTGAAGTTATTTCCTCCAAACTGTAAAATCAAAACATGATTATTCCATGATTATTTAGGGCATTAAGCGTATAGTTTTAAAAAAGCACATAGAGGCAATTACCTTGGCTCACAGTCACTTGCATGTGCTTCAATGTCGGCTGCGGAGAACATGTTGCAGCATATTGGGCAACAAACTTCATTTTCCTACATGCAGGCATATTAAATTACTATCTGCTCCAATATGGGCTATATTAAAAATATGAAAGAGACATCTTAAATCCACAAGCTACCTGCTGGTTTTCACTGGCAGATGTACCACATGGGGCAGATGTCAAAGCTGTCTCCCCAACAAGCACCACATCCTCGACCTAGATTAAATGCAGGTCTATTACTCTGGCTCTACAGGCATTTTAAGTACATCTGGCACATTTCAACTCATAGCACATAGATGGCAGATAGGGAACAGTAACTAAAGCAAACTTACAGGGGAAAAGTCAAATGAAAGTGAAGCTTAGGAGGCCTATGTTAATGTTATTCGAAATTCAGTTTGAGAACATGGAAAGTCAAACTCAGCAAACTAGGGCTGGGCGATAACACAATAAGGTATCTAAAAATAGCAACGGTATCACTGTCTTTACGTCATTAAAAATACGCCTTGAATATTGGTAGAAGTGTCTAAATTGTGACAGGATGCGGTACTGAATAAAACAGCCTGTTGTGTCAGGTAGCGTCAAATCACATCCTCTCCACTAGTTGGCAGACGTGGTACTTACAACATCCTCCAAAGCAATTCCTTAGAGAAAACCCAATTCAAACCAATAGAAGTAGCACTAGCGTTAGCAAAACTCCATTCAAACCAATGTAAGTAGTGCTAACGCTACCAGTGTACCAGAGAACTATAGAAGCTGAAACGATATACTCAGATTCTGCAAATAATACCATTACACAAACGTCAAATTGCAACTACAAAGCTTACTTGTAATGGTGGTTTATTGCTTTAAACATGTGGAGCATCTGTTCTTGATGGTGCATGTCAGATTATAGAGCTCAAATGAATTTGCACACCAAGGAATACAATTTACCTCTGAATCAGTGCTTGACTGGTTGCAGTCCTTCATGTGAAATGCCAACATCTGAAGAGCCATCTCTGTCCTGCAATTCTTACAAGTAGCCTTTGGCATAAGAGCAAACTCAGGAGCATTTGCTGGGAGAGGTGTTAGGTCCAATTCATCCTGAAGAGGTACGATGTACAGCATGAACTTCCCCCCGCCTGATACATTTTTGAGTATCGTGCCCGTGGAGCCCTCAGCCTCTGGAGGAATAGGAGAGATGCTCCTCCTTCCATTACCACCTGTGAAGACATTAATAACAGCATGTTATACAAAGTGTTACATACACACATTTACATGCTGTACATTATCTTTAAAAGCAAATACAGAGCCTTTGAAGGTGTAGGTGTTGACAATCTATTGAAAGTTTCTTGAAAATCCTCAGGGTTTCCAATATTATTGTATGTATTATACATAATATTACACACACAAAAATGCAGGTTTTAGCAGGTGTTTTAGATCTAAATGAATTAATTTTGTAGTGTTGAACAATACCTGCAGCTTTAAAGAGTAGCCATCTGTGCTGAAGGCATGTCATTTTGGGGAACGTGGCCTGAAGCATTCTGGACAACTATATGACAGAAAGCATGAAAAGAAATGAAGAATGTTAGATCATGTGTTATTCCTAGCACGAAACATGCAGTTCAAGATTGAAATAACACTTTATCACACCTCCATATACAGTACTGTGGTAAATGAGTGAAACCTGTGTGTTATAGCAATAAATAATCAACCAATAAATTATTAATGGTTTTCAGTAAGTAAAAGATTGGAGTTACAATGACAAAATAGCATGCATTTTACCTCTGCATGTGTACAATCTGATGTCACAGTTACAGTCCTTTTCCCCAAGCCTGCCTGCATGAATAACAGTTCTTCATTCAAAGGTGGAGTATGACTAACTTTGGATGGAAGCAAAAAGAATGCCAGTTCAAATGGTTTCCATATTTTCTGAGCCTTTGCTGACATGTGGCCTCGAGGCAAGAATCTCTTTTTGCCCTTAAAAAATCCAGGGAAAGACCTGTATGGTTTTGAAACAATAATGGACCATTACACTTAACACTATTAAGTTACAAGTACACTAAACACTAATATACAGTCTTATAACCACTGTACTAAAGTATATAGACAACATTAGTCCATCTACCAAGTTTAACATTGATATATTAAACCATTTTTCTGGGCTGCACGTCTTTGCCTACCTAGTCATTTCTGTTTGAATCGAGGGTCGATCTGGAGTCTGTGCTTGTGCTTGCGCCTGTACCTGCATCTGCCCCTGCGAAGGACTGGGTAAAGTCCTCGATAGCAAGGACAGTAAATGGCGAGCAGCCACTGTGGCTTCTTCCTGTGCATCATACTGCAAAGAGATTTATACATTGGGAAAAACATGAGCCAATTGTTTCCGTACTACCACATTGGTTTTACTGAAATAGTAATGACTTAATGGAAGGTTTAGACTCAAGACATCACTGAGGGAATTACTACTGACATTCAACCTAGGTCTCCCCACATTTCCACTCCACTCAACGAGCTCTAAGAAACTGTAACTCCTAATGGCAAACGTGGTGCAGATACTCAAAATCAGTGGGTTCCCAATTGATGACAGTTATCCTATCCCTACATCTGGAAAAGGAAAAATAATGAAAAAGAAATCGAGGCAAGGTCAAATGATTAAAAATGGTGTGTGTGTGTGGGAGTGTATTGTGTTGTGTCAATATTGACCTTTACAGTTAAGATGACCACATACCTGAGTGCCATAAGAACTTCGTCCATTCTTATCCATTCTGCAGTATAGATATATACACACACATCACTCAACAACATCATTAGATGAATTCCTCTCCCTTACTTGGCACAATGTTCGCCTTACTGCCATTTCCCTGTGGGTTCGCTGTTCATACGTGTAGGCTAACATGCTGACAAAGAACAAACTAAATATCTGTACATCTCGCTGCATAGAATTTAAATTTTCTTTAGAACTCAGGCACATTTCCACGTGTTTATGTCCCTTCTTTTGGTACAGACCTGATGAGAATCTGTTCAAAATTGAGCGAGCTAGCTGGCTAATACCAGAACTTCACAAAATGCAGCAACCAGAGCAGATTCTACCCGTTGAAAGCAATACCCAAAAGCCATGTTTTATAAATCTTAGCATGTAAGAGGCCTAGCTCGCTCTTAACTGAGTGGGTTTTAGTCATTTCTGTACCAAATCAAAATAGCTGAAGCTCTTACACAACAAGGTCTAAGTTTAACCGTGCTGGGGTTCTCTAGGTAGCTAGCTAGGTAACGTCTCTAGTATTAGCCCAGTAAATGAGGTAAATTGGTGCACCGTCTTGCTTGTATCACTGACAAGGGAAACATTTATATTCAAATATCTTTACAATACAACGTATGGTCTTGCTGTTTAGAACTTTAAACTATTTCATTATAGCGACTTACCTTCCAATTTCCCACCAACGGACTTCTTCCCATTCACACACCGTCTTCAGGGGGCGGGGTAACTTGGCAGATAGGCAGTAGAAGAGTTGGCCAGACGGGCACCAGCCCAACTGTCAATCAGAGGCAAGCTACCAATAGAAATCCACCCTTTCTCCTCTTTAAGATCCCGCCCATCGCGTTCATTTGAACTTGCAAGCAAACGTTCTTGGTTTGCAAAAGATTTTGAGGTTCAAAACTTTTGGACTTGCAAACAAAACTTTGGGCCACAATCAAAGATTTCACATTTAAAATGAAAGAAAATCAGAACTCAATCAAATATTTTTCCAGCTTAAAAATGTTTTTTTTTGTTTTCAAAGCTGTATATTTTGTTTGGATTTTTTTCTTTGTTTGAATAAAAAAGGAACAAAACTACCCCCATACTATTACACTCAGGAATTCTGACTACAAACTCCTAACATACAGTTTTGCCTCTCGTCTACAGTCGGGGCTTTCAAATATTGTTGTGGAGACTCAATCTGGTTTCTTAAAGGGCAGATCTATCCATAATAATATAAGACAGGTCATGGACCTTATTGAATACAGTGATTTAATTGAAGACAATGGGTATATTTTCTTTCTGGATTTTTACAAAGCCTTTGATTCGGTAGAACGCCCTTTTATTATAGAGGAAGAAACTCAGGATTCATCTTCTTTTCATTTCTTTTTTAAAACAATGAAGACAATCTACACCAGGGGTGCACATTACGTCGATCGCGATCGACTGGTCGATCCGCAAAGGCATTGTGGGTAGATCGCATGGCATTGGAAAAAAGTTGGCGCCAGCCTATCATCCGTCCTCACAATGACATCTGACCTGACCTTTCTCTGACACACGCGTCACTGCGCATGCGCATACAACTGCGCTAAGTACAGCAAAACTCTAGCAAGCTAGCGAGTAAGAAAGGGATAAAAATGAGTGGAAAAGCTGGACCAAGTAAAAAGCCGCAGACCTACCACTACCATACGGAGGGTGGAGGACTTCTTTTTCACAATGTCATTTTCGAAGTGCGTTTGCCTCATCTGTCAGTCTACAATTGCTTTACCGAAGAAGGGAAATGTGGAGCGCCATTTTCAGACTGTTCATAAAAACTATGACACCGACTTCCCTCCAGCGAGCTGAAAAGGAGAAAGGTGAAGGAACTAAAATCCCAGCTGTCCGTTCAGCACTCATTTTTCACACAGCTAACTTCAAAGGCAAGGGCAGCCACTGAAGCATCGTTCCGGGTGAGTCACTTCATCGTTAAAAACAAGAAATCCTTCCAAGATGGAGAGATGGTAAAAGAAGCATTTGTTGAAGCAGCCGACTCGTTGTTCAGAGACTTTAAAAACAAACCAGAAATACTAGCTTCGATCAAAGCTCTCCAGCTATCAAGAATTACAGTAGCACGGTGCAGTGAAGCCATGGCTGAGGATTTGACCTAGCAACTTTGGAAGGACATCGCAGATTGTGAGTGTTTCTCACTGCAGTTGGACGAGTCTACAGGCGTGAGTGACACAGCACAATTGTGCATTTTTATTCGGATGGTGTTTACTGACATGACTGCAAAAGAGGAGCTGTTAACAGTACTGCCCATGAAAGAACACACACGAGGAGAGGACATATTTCAGTCTTTCAAAAACTTTATCGAGAAAATCCAGCTCCCAGTCTGCAAATTGGTGTCCATCACCACGGATGGCGCACCCGCCATGGTTGGCCGCTCGAATGGATTTAAGTGCCAGTGCAGGGAGGACGATGATTTTCCGGACTTCCTCAATTACCACTGTATTATGCACCAACAAGCATTATGTGCAAAAATGCTCAACATGAAAGAGATAATGGATGTGGCAACAAAGATCGCCTGTTCTATTCGGGCCAGATCTCTTCAAAGACGGCTGTTCTGTGCACATCTGGAGAAGGCTGTGTGCGACCACTCTGAGTTGTTGTTGCACACCGACGTGAGATGGCTAAGTCGGGGGATATTCCTGCAAAGATTTCGAGAGCTGTTGCCGGAGATTAAAGGAGTTTTTCCATGAAGGTAAACATGCAGATTATAGCCAACTAAATGACCATCAGTGGCTGCTGGACTTGGCATTCTTAACCAATCTGACCAACATGTTGAATGACCTTAATCTAGAGCTGCAAGGAAAGGACAAATCTGTGATCAATATGATCAGCTCAGTTAATGCTTTCAAACGAAAAATACAACATCTCTCCTCAAAGCTCCACCGCCATGATTTGGCAAACTTCCAGAACCTCGCGGCACAGCTGGAGACACAAGAGCAGTCAAGTGTGCAGCTTGACAGTGCACGCTACATAAAGCAAATTGACAATTGTCTGTCAGAGTTCGACAGACGCTTTCAAGACTTTGCTTTACTCGAGCCAGTCGCTACATTCATGTGCTACCCTTTCCAGGAAGATGCTGAGGTTGTTTCACTGGCATCAAAAGTTGCAACACTGTTTCACCTGAACTCTTCTGGAGTGGAGGATGAGATTCTGACACTTCAAGCCGACATTCAGCTGAAGGCCAGAGCTCATGGACAATTCTGGAACTTACTCACAGAGGACAAGTACCCCAACATCAGGAAATGTGCTACCTTCTTGACTGCATTATTTGGCTCCACTTATTTATGTGAGTCAGCCTTTTCCCACATGAAGATCATTAAGTCCAAGTACCGTTCCACCATGACTGATGAGCATCTGGAAGTCTGCTTGAGGCTGGCTATCAGCAGCTACTGTCTGACTATGCATCCCTGGCTGATTCCATTCAGTGCAAGTCATCAGAGTAAGGTAATGACAAAAAAAAATGTACAGAGTTGTATTGTGCAATATAGGTTGATGCAGTAGTGCAAGGTACACCAGCATATACTGTACATATAAAAATAATTCTCAATATATTTATAAATAATGTGTTTTGCATTTTTAGTAGGTGGTAGATCATTTTGACTCGGTCATGTCATAAGTAGCTCTCAGGCTGAACAAGGGTGTGCACCCCTGATCTACACTTTCCGATAAATGTCACCACAAAGGTACTAAAAATACTCCAAAACTTCATCTATTCAGTTTATGTATTTTTACACATGGAGACATGTCATTGTTTTGTGAAGATATAACTTTGAGCAAACAGCACCTTTGATGGTGGAGGAGAGCGCAGAGTGAGCGCCTTCCCGTCCCTCTCCCTCAGTCTCCACTAAGGCTACGTTACACAGCCGGGTATGTTGAGAAACGAATATTTCCCTCACTCCCTTTTCCAAAATAACATCATGCACATAGCATCATTTTCAAAAACCATTGGTTTACACCTACAGACATTTCCTTCGTTTGTACCTCCATCTTTACACACAAACGCTCAAATTTGCTTCTGAAAACAAATCTTTGAAGCAGTGATGACTGCGGCATCCTAAAATGTTCATGCCACTCCTCCAAACAGAGACCACTTCATTTTCCAAATGATCCCACCAGACAGCGGCCGCCCAGGTCAGACCCAAAACCGACGGCGACTGGGTCTTCGAGTAGGAGAAGTGACCGATCGCTCACCGATATGATACATCAGCATGAA